>JACDJE010000175.1:2107021-2171503 GCA_016647715.1 Pavo muticus
GGAGCCGAGGGCAGCGCTCCGCGGTGGGGCCGCGCCACGGCCACCCGGGCATGAAGGGCGCTGGGAAGCGGCCGCTGCTCCGCCCGGCGGCGGGGAAGGGGAAGGGGAAAGGGAGCGCTTCCCGCCGCGCCCCCGCCTCTCCTGCCCGCTCGGGGCGTCCCCTCGGCGGGGCCCGGCTCACCGCCCGCCGCCCGCCGCCGGCCGGGCCATCACGCCCGCGGGCAGGGAGGCGGGGAGAGAAGGGGGAGAGCAGCAGCCGCCGCGTTCCGGCTCTCGCTCCTCCGTCAGCTGCGATCCCCGTTGGCGGCGGCGGCTCCGCGGGCCTCGCCTGGCCGCTTCCCCTCTCTCCCTCCTGGGCCGCCGCGGCGCGCTCAGTCCATGCCGCGCCCGCCGCCCGCAGCGCGCTGCTCCCACCGCCGCGCCCGCCCCCGGCCCGGCCCGGCCCGGCCCCGTGCGGCGGGAGGCGGCCTCCCTTACCCACAAGGCCCCGCTGCGAGACAGCGGCCGCATAGCTCGGCGCTCACTCAGCGGCCGGCTATAACCGCGTTAGGAGGGAGCGGAGGGCCGCGAGGGGAAGGGGTCGCCGAGGTGGCCTCCCGCCCAGCTCCTGGCTGTGGGGAACGGTGGTGCGATTGGGGCCGCGGCTCCTGCGTGAGGGGCGAAAAGTGCTCTTCTCACAGCACGTTAGGGGCACAGAAAGGAGCTGGGCTGTGCAGGGCCAGGCGTTAAGAGGGAAAGCTCCTTAAGGATGAGATGGTTGGAGCAGCCTCTGGAAGATCGGGCTGAGCCGCAGCGTCTGGGGGTCAAGGGGCTGCACACAGGGCCAGCCTGCGCTCGCCGGGAGGAAGAGGAGGAGGAGGAGGAGGAGGTGGAGGGTGGTGGGGATGGATGTGCTGTGAGGTGGGGACCCAGGCCTGATGGAAAGGGTGGCACAGAGATGGAGCTCGCATCCCCGGGCAGCATGGCGAAGACAACAGGCACTGGCTGCAGCGGCTGGTGGAGATGGCAAGGACCTCATGGAGGAAAGATGAACGTTTTCATTTTGGCACGTCTTGCAGCTGATAGCTGAATGGCAATGAGCTGATGTCAGGAAATGGGCAAATAGTTTGACTTGAAAGGAAAAGGATTCAAAGAGGAGTAAATACATGAGTCACTGGCATGGCTCTGAGTGAGGTCACCCTGTGCAATGTTCTGAGTCAGGACCCTGAGGCTGAACAACCCCTCTACCCCATTCCAGGGATTCAGATCTGAATGTTAACCCTAACTCCACCACTGGGCTGTGTTTTACAGAAAGGGGGATCAAAATCCCTGAATCTAACAGAAACACGTGTGTGTGAATGCTGTAACCGTCAAATCAGGATTCAGGCACTGAATCCTTCACTGAAATGCATTCAGGAGTTGGTGGGTTTCATGGAGGAATTGGTGAAAATTTGGGAGGTGCACTTTATCTATGTTGAAGGGCTACCTCTTTCCCAAAGCAGCTTGGCATCTGCTTCACTGTAACATTCATACAAAACAAATCTTGTAATTTGCTCGAGTGGTCTATGCTGAAATGACAAAAGACAAAAGGGGCCACAACTGGTAGTATTTTTACTAGCATTAGAATGTAGGTGCTAGTAGGATTGCAAAGTTACATGAGCTACCACTTCAACCCTTAGAAGCTGTAAATTACTTAAAGAAACAATTTCTTCCTTTATGGCCTACTTTTGAGTAGGCTAATTTCTTTTAAGTAGTACAGTAGAAATGTATTTTGGTGCTGTTTTGTTTTTGTTTTTTTTAAAGAATGGTTTTAAATGGGTTTGGATAAAAGACAAAACATGAGAAACATGTCTCCAGTGATGATCACGGAGCCCATGTCTGGTTTTGTTACTGGCAGCAGGAATCTTTGGGGTGATTTCAGTGAGCTTTCAGTCAAGCACCAGACGATTTGAAGATGTAAGTTCTCTCCCCAGGCAAGCTGCATCTCTTTCTTCAATTTTTTTAATTTCTAGACTAAGATTTGTAAAAAAAGAATCTGATTCTTTATCCAGCCCATATGGTTCAGTGACATTGTCTGGGGAAATGTTTAAACACAATAATAAATTATTAAATAAGCATAACAGCTCTTTTTTGCATACAAAAGAAAAAAGTGTGATTGTGACTTCAAAAGTGAGTGTGTGGAAACAGTACCTTCTTGAAATTCTTTCTCAATAGATCTATTCCTCTAGCCTTCAGGACATGGCTGTTTACTGTTGAAACAGGTTTTACTGTGTTAATGTTAGAGAGATGTTTTCACAAGGGCAGTGTCAGGTGAATTCCGTTGTGTGACACAAATCCGCAGCAAAATCATCAGCTGGGTTCTACCATCAGAATAATTATTACTCATTATAAATGATTAAGTGGCAAAAAGAGCACTTTGAAAGTCAGATCCTGCCCTTGGTTTGCAGGGTTGGTGTTTAGGAAAACACTGTTTTAACACATTAGTTGAACAAATTAATATGGATGTTTGGAAGGAAAGACAACACCACCCTGTGTGATCTTTTTTCAATTCTACCTTTTCTGCCTATAGTAACATGCATCTCTTAGGGTAACACCTACCCCTAACACTAACCATGTAAGGAAGAGCCGTTTTGGCTTTGTCCACACATAGTAGTTTTGAAGTCTGATGCAGTGAATTGTCAACTGTTAATTGCCATGTTTTGAAAGGCAAAGCCCAAGACTTGCAGCATGCTCTGAAAGCAGACTGCAGCTGCAAGCATGCAAATCCACAGCTGGGTCCTTCACCTTCTCTGCTCTCTGAAATGCCATTTCTTTCGCTGTTTAAATTCGACTATATTTTAGGTGTCCTGTAGCACTCACAAGTTTGCTGTTGACCATTTTCAGAATTGTCTCTGTTTTTCTAAGCAAGTTGTAAAGAAACTAGTAAAGTGATCAATGATCTGCTCAGAGCTTCGTGAAAGCAGCTTTTAATCTTCCAGAGTTGCCCTTGTCAGAGTGTCACACACTTCTGATCCATAGGGCTGTGGGTTATGAATCACCAGGTTCAGATGTGAGGATGGTGAGATACTGGATCGGGCTTCTCAGAGATGCTCCGTGCCTCTCAGTGTTCAAGAGGCATTTGAACAATGCCCTCAAGAGCATGCTTAACTTTTGGTTAGCTCTGAAGTGGTCAGGCCATTGGACTTGGTCATCTTTGAAGGTCCATTCCACTTGGTTTGTTCTATTCTGTTCTGTTCCAAATCATTCCTTCGAGGACTTCCACAGGGATCAGGCCTTCTCAGGAAGACAAGGAATTTTGATCTGGGTTTCAGACATGCTTTAACTACTAGCATTTGCAAGAGAAGGAAAAGGGGATAAGTCATTCAAGTGCATCTGCTTTGGAGAAGGAACTGCTCTGTTCTTAGCACTTGCTGCTGGCTACTTAAGGCTTTTGTGAATCCTCTTCCTAGTTTCCCATTCTCTACAATCCATGCAAAGTGAGCATAAGAGCACTCTGGGGGAGGGAATAGATTTGACTAATTGGTAGAGCGCCCAGAAATTAGGTGTAGCAACTCATGCAGCACTAGTCCATGGTTGGCTTTTACATATGAGTTGCCAATGATCTCCTGGACTAACTGTGGAGAGACATTAATTTGACTCTCATCACAGAATCGCTTGGCTTGGAAGGGACTTTTAAGAACATCTAGTGCAACCGCCTTGCCATGGGCAAGCACACCTCTCACCAGACAAAGCTCCAATGCAGATTTGAACACCTCCAAGAATGGAGCATCCACAACTTCTTTGGGCAGCCTATGCCACTGTCTTACCACTCTCACCATGAAGAATTTTGTGTATCCAATCTAAATCTACCCTCCACCTCATAATGAGCGAGAAACAGGTTATAACAACAGTGTAAGAAAGACAGTAAAACTAATAGTCCAAGTAAACACACGAGCTTCAGCTATGTCAAACCACTACAGGAAAGGTGTGTGAGCATTGGCCCTGCATGCTGAGGAGCCCAGACACTGCTCTAACAGCCTGGGCATTGCATTCTGTTGTGAAGGAAGTAGGGCAAGAGGCTGGCTTGGTAATGAGGTCTCAGGGCTTTGGAGGTTATAGCTAAAGATCGTCATCCTGCCTCCAGACAATAGTCCACATTTACTTCACTAGCGTAACAGGAGCTTTATTTTTAGCTTCATAAACATGAAATAGGGAAGTAAAGGAATATAGGCTTAGTGGTTTATTTCCATTTATTTTGATTGTTTTGTTGGGCTATTTTTTTATTATTCTTCTTTCTCAAATGCTACTGTTTGATCAGTCTAACGATTAAATAATTATTTCTTCTGGATTAAAAATTAAGGATTTTTCTTCTCTTAGGGTTAATGAAAATAGACAGTAAGAAAGGTACTTGACTTTCTATGTCTCGGGGATGTCAGAGCATGTATTCTAAAGGAATTGTAAGACTAAGTATTCATCCGCAATTGTTGATTTTCTTATTCTACTGTTGTTATGGAGCAAATATTACAGTTATACAAAGTACACCAAAAAAGCACATTTCTAAATATCCTTTCCTTTAATTCACAATACAGCATCTATTGCACTACAGCTAGTGGCTTTACATACAAGCAGCCTTTCAAAGCCCTGCATTTGCAAACCATCTCTCAGTCAGAACGACACTACCACATCAACCACGGGCACAGGCCAGCTACAAAATTACAAAACCACTCAGCCATATGTATAATTAAATACAAACCAAAGTAATCAAGGAAATGTTAAAGAAAATATCTTCATATTGTACATTTACGAGGCAAGGGCCTACATCTACTGTTTCTGACTGGGAAGGATGATATCTTTGTCTCTGGTAGGTGTGCCTTATTATTGCTCCCCACTCTTTCAAGCAGCATAGCCTGCTAGCTGAGCAATGCAGAAATATTAGTTGGCACTTCCTGCTGTTTAAAAGTCAGTATCTAAATCACAGATACCAAAGAATCAGGTAAAGGAGGTGTGAAATGAGCAGAGTGGCTGCATAAGGGCTGGGTGTGTCCCTGTAACACCCGATGTCACTTTTGCTGTCTTTGATTTCACGCATTTCATAACCCCAGCTAACGTTAGCAAGGTAGTTTCATAGTCTCTTGGATGCATTGGGAAGACAGAAGTGAAACAATGAATCTAGGTTAATTGAAATGCTTAGGTGATGTTGATGTGCCAGATTCTGTGCTGCGTATCTCAGGAGGAAACATGCAGTAAGCATAGCTCAGAGAGTAAGGACAGTGTGACCTACAGTTTTCTTTTGCTGCTTTCTATGCTTGGCTTAAAGCCTGGAGCTCTCCAGCCCATAGACATGAATTGCAGCATGAAGGGACTACTCTGGCAAAATCCTCCCCGTCGTGCTGTAAGCAGGCTGCTCATACCTCACCGTAACTTAGAGCCAAGGAGGATTTCTGCTGATCTTAGTTCTCTGCATGTATCATCTGTGGCGCATCTCTGGATTTCAGATCAAACCTTTAAATATCTGCAGTATTGATTGTTGGCATAAGAACCATTGCTGGCACCTAAATTTTCCTTCTGCTCTGGCTTTTAGCCATGAATATGCAGGAACTGGCTTGGAGAGTGACAGTAAAACCCTTGGCACCCAGCACTTCTTGCAATTAGGGTGAAATGCCAGTGGAAGATGACTCGTATAGACCAAGCTAAATAAAGATGATTATTTCTGCAGTTCTGCGTGCATCTCTGAATGCCCACATTATGCATTTCCATATTAGCACTGTCATTCCTACGATCTGTTTTTCATCAGGACTTAGCTACCGTTAATCGTGGGGGAAACAAGCTGTGTAGCTGATGCTGGGGTGTAAATAACTGTGGTTGTTGTGTCTGCTCTTGGGGAGCTTGCAGGGCTGTAGAACAGAAATGAAAGCAGTTGTGAGCGTACCAGTGAAGACTTGCAGATAAGAGAGTTTACACACTTTGAGGAGTTGCATCATTTTGTTTTTAAACAGTAGCAGAGTCAAGCAGTAAAGTCAACAGCACTGGGAAAGAAGAAAAAGAACGACCAGAAACCTCAGTATTTTACTCCTCCTTAGAAAAAGAAGTTACATTTTTTGTATTTTCTGCTCATTTTGTCCAACAAGAAAGAAAGTCATGTTTGTCAACTTATTATTAGGCTTGCCTGTCCAATAGGAAATGGGACAACTGTGTGAAGAGGATGCATACGGATTGCTCTCAGTTTTGCTGCAATCCAATTGAGTGGTTCATCTAGTATTTGGGCGTGTGTGATGATACTAAAGCAAAACACTGCGTGGGTAAACAGAACTAAGCTACAAAAAGTGAAAACGTTCCTAAAAGTGAGAATTACAACTGGATTGGAAAAAAAAAACTTTGGACGTTTTAACAAATTTGATGTCAGGTAAGCATTGGAATTCTTAAATAGTTAAAAAAATTAAATCTTAATTTCAATAACAAGCGATTTTCTAATAAATTACTGTTCCCAGGATGATTTAATACAAATGAAAATAGGAGGTATAGATCTGTGTCTTAAAAGGAAGGCAAATATG
The DNA here is from genome assembly GCA_016647715.1 of Pavo muticus. NCBI lineage: Eukaryota > Metazoa > Chordata > Aves > Galliformes > Phasianidae > Pavo > Pavo muticus. The sequence goes on from JACDJE010000175.1 coordinate 2,113,531, forward strand.
ACTGTTACCAAACTCTGTGTAACTGTGGTAGCATACAGTGTTTAAAAAGGCATTTATGTGCAAATAACAAAAGTGTGGAGAAAGTAGGAAATCATTTAAATGTAGACCATGTCTGACTAACATAAATATAAAATGTTGGGGAAAAAATAAAGTGTGTCCCATCTCATTTACAGTCAATAATTCGATGTGGCAAGGCTGGTGATTATAGGAACTAACGGTAGGAATGGAGATGGTAGGAATTACAAGGACCAGTCTTGGTCAGTCTTGTTAAACATTTCTGAGTTAACCTGTTTTGTGTAACAGCACAAAATTAAGGTGTGTAATCAGCACACTTGTTGGCTGTTGCACAAAGTCAGAAGACAGCATCAATAGAGGGTTGAGGCTGGACATTAGTTTCCTAGATTGGAAATAAGAGGAAAGTTCCTTGTTATGAGCGGCGAGGGTTTAGTACAGCCTGTATCTGAGTAAAGGAAACTGGAAAATAACCGTGTTCAACAGGGGCAGTACATCTTTAAAGGGCTGTGTGATATAGTGGATGGAATTGCATGGACAGAGGTTGGGAGCCCTCGGTGTTGCTGTTAGCTATTTGCTTCGGTAGCTGCACTCATAATGGTTTATGAAGAGTGTAGTGTGACCCAAGTGGAAGTGAGACCAAAGGATTTTGTGACTGAAGACTTTGTGAAGGTGGCATTTTTTGTTCAAAAGCCACGCTGAATATAGCAAACCCCTCATGGCTTGGGTGGAACCAAACTGGCTGGTTTTCCTTGCTGAGTAATACCCCCTTGGGGGTATTACTTTGCACAGACTATTAAAAGTTCTGCTTCACCAATGTAGAACATTTGCTCTGGATTCTTGAAAGAAGAGTGGCAATCTCTTTTTATCTCATGAAATTCTAGAATCACAGAATGGCTTGGGTTGGAAGGGATCTCAAAGCCCATCCAGTTCTAACCATCTGCTCTGGGGAAGATCTTCCTCTTGTTGGAGCTGCTCCTGTGCACAAAGGCACCGAGCTCACAGGTCAGCAAGGAGGAATGTGACTTTGGTACTTCCCACCCTGGAAGCAGCACTCGCTGGGCCCACGTCATTCTGCAGCATCCAAATGGTACCAGGGAAGATCAGGGGCACCTACTTCAAGCAGCCTGTCCTAGGGGAGCAAGGCCTATTATGTCACTTACAGCTAATGCTTATTTCTTCAGCTTTCAATTTTTTGCCTCTCCTCACAGTGGCTTTCATCTGAAGGGGGACTAATATTAAATCCAGTATTAAAATGACATCTTTTCTGTTCAACTAATATAGAAGTAATACAGAGAAGTATCTCTGTTGCTGAGCAGACTGCTGCCTTTTTGGTAGTTCAGATAATTTGTGCCATACAGCAAGGCACAAATGAAACCATAGAAAACAAAAATAAATAAGGAAATACTTAGCAGCAACTGATGGCAGCATGGGAGATTTAGTGCAGAACAGGGTTCCAGCTCTTAACTGGAAGAGTGATGCTGCCTGTGGAATGGAAATACAGTGAGATTTCACTTAGAAAACAAAAGAAATTGAATGAGGTGAAATGGAATTCAATGAAATTCCCTTAGAAAACAATGAAAATGAGAGGGTGGTGAGGCCGTGGTGCAGCTGCCCAGAGAGCTGTGGGTGCCCCATCCCTGGAGGCACTCAAGTCCGGGTTGGGTGGGCCCTGGGCAGCCTGAGCTGGTCCAGGGCAACCCTGTCCACATCAGGGATTTGGATCTAGATGATCTTTGAGGTCTCTTCCAATCCAAGCCATGCTGTCCAGAACTCTCCCAGAACAGGTGGCTGGGGACATGGAAACCCTGGAACCTGTGCTAGCGAATGGCTGGGATGCCTGAGGTGCTGAAGGATGCAGCTGGGCTTCAGAGGGAAGCTCTTTGCTTTTTTATGACATTTCCAATTGCAGTGCTTGGTGCTGAGAGGATTTTGCACGTGTAGAGAAATGAGGAGTGAGGTGGGGAAGCCAGAGCGGGCTTGGACAGCCCTCTGGTGGCCTGGGAACAGAGCTGATGGCTGAGACAGAGATGAGAATTAGGGAAAAGTCATCCTTTCCTTTTTCACCATAATTTCCCTTGGAACTCCACAGCAGCTTGGGTTTATGTCAACACCAGACACGAGGATGTATTTCAGTTCCTGTTTGGCCGCTGTAAAGATACACTGGGAGATGAAAGAGAGAGGAGGAAAGGGTTAAGTTTATCTCCAGATTTATTTAAGTATCCAATTATTTAACCTAGAGACTGAAAAAAATCTGTCACTACTGAAAAATGTGCAGCTTACTGAATATCTGTCAGATTTTGCATATTTTCCTGTCTCATAAAAAAGGAATGATGGAATGCCAAACAACAACAACAACAACAAAAAAAGAAACATCTGTATGTAAAATTAAAATAGGAAACATCTATTTGTGCAGTTGTACGTTTTGGTTTCTCAGTGTCAGTTGTCAATAAAATGCTAATTCGGACCATGTGCTAGGAACATTGAATTATTTTGCAAACTAATTTCTCAGAGGATGTGAAATGAGGACAGAGAGCATCAGTAAGCCTTGGGGCAGGATCCCTGAAGGGAGCAGCAGGATTTGCAGAGCTGTCTGCTTGAGAGGATGCTGTCCTGCAGCACCCCAGGAGACGGCCCTGGAGCCTGCCACGGGTAGGGAGCTCAGCCTGAAGCCCTTGTGCTAGGACCAGCAGCCTGAGGAAGCGGCTGACAAGGACTTGCAGAAGAGATGAGAAGGTACTTACCCTTGTCTTGTAATGAGCGCAGAGCAGAGGAGCAAGTTGCCCGGCGGCAGGGTGATGTGGTGACATGGTGACAGTGGCATGTGTGGCTGTGGTCAGATATGTGGGTGTATGCACTGGTGAAAAGGTCTCTAGAGGACCCAATGCTGAGAATCCCTCTATGTGGAAATAAAATGCCCAAATATCATCCTAGAATCTAGGATGAACTAGAATCACTGGAGTTGGAAGGGACCTTCAAACACCATTTGGCCCAACTCCCCTGCAATGAACAGGGACACCTACAGCTAGATCAGCTTGCTCAGAGCCCTGTCCAGCCTGACCTTGATAATCACAGCTGTAAATCTCAGTGATTCTTCTGTACTGCCATTACTACTATTGTGGATCCGTTATTTAAGTGAGAATTACCTGCACAAAATACAGAAGTATAACAATTCCATTCCACGTGTAATGTATACAGCTGACTTGTATCCATCCAGTTAAAGCCATCACCACTTCTGTCAGTGAAGCAATGTGCTGAATGAGTATTTCTGAACAGAAGCCATAAATTGAATGAACAGATATCATCTTCATCAGGTTTTGCTTTCAAATGTGGACTTGGAATTAGATGATCTTTGAGTTCTCTTTCAACCCAAGCCATTCTATGAAAAGCTTTTCAGGTGTTACTGAGATTTAGGGTTTTTTTTTTCCATGTACAGACATACTATTTTCTCTCCAAAACATCGCTGCAGTTTTGCAGCCTTCCTTCTTTAAGCTGCAGAAAATAGCTCCCACTTGTCACTTTCGCAGTAGCCCAGTGATAGTGGGCATGGAGCCAGCTGAGGGAGCATAACTCCATGGGAAGTTTGTGGGCAACCTCTGTGTAAACAATTGTTGTCTTGTTTTCATTTCCAGGCAACAGGCTTTCAGCGAGACACACGCACACGCAGGCTGCCTGGACAGCTGTCTGAGCCTGTCTGTCCCAGCTGTAACAGCCCGCCTTTCCTCTGGGTATAAAGGAACAGTGTTGTACAGCTTGGAAGTGAAAGGTATTTTCATTTGAAAGACACTTGCTTTTAATACTCTGAGTGGTTTTTTAATGTCACAAGTTTAACTGAAAAGAAGCGTGATTCCAGAGCTTAAATCTGCTGTAGATTTTTAGCACAATCTGGAGATTTTCAGATGGAAGAAACAAAGAAGTAGGCAGTAACTGCACAGTGATCTCCAGTTCTCTTTTCTGCTACTCACTGGCCCAGGGCTGTCACTGCTTTTAGCACTTTCCAAACAAATCAAATCCACTGATCTGTGCATTGCGACTGTTGGCATATGTGCCAGATTTGGCAACTGAAACACTGCATCTATTCCTTTATTAAGTTCTCTAAGAAAAATCTACAGTTAAGAGCTCAAGACAGGCAGTGCTAATGCTTTCACAGTGTTCTTCTTTTACTTCAAACCTCTAACCGCAGAGGATGGATCCTGCAGGTCTTGAGGCAGATCTCTGCATGTTCCCTATGACTACTTGCTCTAGATGGGATCAGCTTGTGCCATTTCGCAGTCACTTGCTTTAACTTCAGCTGGGCAAGGACAGCAGTCTTTGGGTGCCTCACTCGCACTGCTGGGCAGTGAGGTGCAGTCTGGCTTTAGGGGGACTTGCCACAAGAATTTGTTTCTTAGACTAAATGGAATAAAGCATTAGCAAGGTTGAAGAGAACACTGCACGGTGAAATGATTTGTGGACAGCAGCATCGTGAAGTGAATCACAGTTCTCTGTTCCAGACCATAAACTGTGTGCAACTTGCTTTAGTATAAGGAGGACAGGTGGCACATGGACATTGTGCCCTTTTTTCTGGGGTGCTGTGTAAAATGAAGTGCTACAACCACAGGTACCTGCTGGGAGGTTGGCTTTACTCCTTGAGTGCCCAGATAACAACAGTGCCTTGTGTAACACAGGGTACCTTCATATCTTCTACACGACCAGGAAGAAACAGTCTGAACATTCATGGTACCTGCTGGGGGAAAATTGGAGTTCATTCGTTCATTCATTCGTTCATCCATTCATTCATTCTGCATACCATTATTTTTCAGACGCTTCCAAACACCGTGGGCAGAATACGGACTAGAGGGTGAGAACAGTCTCATCGCAGTTTGCAGAAAGACTGATCTTAGGTAACAGCAATAGAGACATTTACTGTGTTCTCCTTGTCAAAATTGCATTGTGCCATGGTTCCAGACACAGGACTGGAATTTTACGACGTTTCCTCTATTAGCAATACTTTGTAGGATGCATTTCATCGAGGTTCAAGTTCAGGAGCTTCTTAGCGCTGGTAAAGAAAACAAGGGAGTGGTTAACTGCCCATCAGCAGCTGCTGCGAACACTGAAGGGAAATTCTCCCTTTGCTGATGTTTCCACAGTTCTGCTTGAGTCCCAGCTGTCTCACTGCTGTTTTGGTCATGCTATGTCTCAGCCAGGTATCTTGATCTCTAAGGAAGTCTGTATCCAGTTTCAGCTTTTACTGTTAATGGCTGGTATAATAAACATGGGGCCTGCTGGCTTTGTTTTGCTCTGAGTTGGCAGGTATTTGCTTCTTAACTTGCTCTTAAAGGTTTGGGGCCAGCTCTAATTCACGATTGCCTTTAAAACTTTATTATCCCTATAAATTCTGAGGTGTTTTTGTTGCTGAACTTTGAAGCTTTATTCTGAAGGATAACTTTTCACTTTTGGAAATGAACTCTTCTAATGTTGAGGTTCTTGTTTGTGCAGAGAAATATTATCTGAGATTTAGGAACCACGATGCCTGTTCAGAATTTGTGTGTCTTGTAATTAAAATACATGCAAAAAAGGGCTTTCACTTTCCCAGCTTGCTGAAACTTTATATCTGATCTGACACGTTTCTACTTTGCAAGAAAAATTGCATCAGTTTTTATTTCATTTTTTTCCATGGCATTCACTTTGGCTGCATGTTGGAAAAGCAGTAACCATTGCTGTAACCTGCCTGTGACATTCTGATGGCTATAAATGAAAAAAGAGGTCCTTAGAAAACAGCAGCCGTACTACCAAAATTGCTTCTCTGTCTGGGAAAGAATATTGCATTATCTAAAATCAGTTCTGCACGGGATTTGCGTTAGAATCTGTAAAAGATTGAAAGCAAAGCTGTGCCAGGAATTTGAAGAGCTTCTTGCAGATTTTTAGATTCCTGCAGTTTTCATTTGAAGTGCTAATGCTAAGTCTTCCTTTTGAAGAAGGATGCCATAAAATATGAGAGGCCTACAACATCAATAAAAGGTTAATGGTGTCCTGAGCTTTCATCTGTTGGATTTGCTGCTACAACTTCTTGGATTTAATGAGTTTCTCCTACAGCCTCGTCACTTAATCCAGGGGTGTTTACAGCCACTGCCATACTCACGGAGCAAGCAGTGAGAAGCTCCCGCACAGCCGTGCGCTTACAGCCCATCTCCAGATTGCAGTAAGGAGCCACGTGTGCCATACATTTTAGTTCGTTTCTTTATAAACGAGCGTCACAATCCTTTAGAAAACGTGGGCGAGAAAAGCCTTGTGTGGATTTACACAAAGCACACACAAGGAGGTACGATGTATGTGATTTAGCCTCAATGCACTTTTCTCAAATTCCTGTTAACAGACCAGAACTGGAACCAAAAGTAGCAGACTGCTGCTCTGGGTGAACACTTTGTCCATTCCTTATGTTCCACCCCTGCGCAGAGCCCGTGTACCAAGGTGATGAAATCCACGATAGCTTGAAGCCTGTAGTGAGCTCCACTGAAAATTCCAAGAGCTAAACTGACTTTTGAAATCAGTGTAATTTAATTATGCTTATAAATGAGGCTGTTCACACACAACAAAAACTAATTCAAAATGAAAGAATTTGCTGTCTTTTAAGCGCTTTCCAGAATACACTAATAATTTAAAGTATTCCTCTCTCTACTTAACAGGTCACATTATTTAGAAATTGCAGTTCACATCTGAAAACTCCAAGGAGTGATTCAGACCAAATAAGGTCTGAACTGGCAGCTTGTGGAGTTTGTTCCAATTACAGCGTCAGCCAAAGCAGGACATTTTATAATTACAGATCTGGGCTGTTGTTCTTGCTGATTAATGCGTTTGGGTGCTCAGCCGTTCCTACAGAAGGGAAGACAAAAGCGCTGTTGGAGCTTTCTCATTTATTACAGAGCCCTCAGACAGCTGACGGAAATGCTTACACACAAATACACTGAAAATAGACATACGGACTCAACAAAACCACTTTCATCTTAATAACCTTTCAGACAAAAATCACGCATTATGCATATTCAGAGTAAGGTTCCACCACATTTACTTTTTTAAGTGAGCTTTGTAACTTGTACTAAAGGTCAGCATCACTCAGCTTTTCTCAGTAATCTTCCCAGTGAGTTAGCTGACCTTAAAAATAAATTCTACAGCTGGAATACCTGCATAGAGGAGGGAGGAAAAATAGAATCACTAGTTGTTGAAAGCAAAAAACCCCTAATGTTCCAATTAATTAAAGCATGTTCTTTCAAAACCAGCTTTTCTTAACATCTGTAAAATGGTTACCTTACAAAAGCAGAGTTCCTTACTCCACAGTTCAAAGCGCTGTATTGTCAGCTAACAAAACCCACCCTCTGCTTCATTGGAGGAGCATCTTCCTCACTTTGACCAATGTACAAAATATCATTTCAGTTTGCTATCGTTATTGTAATAGCTCAGCCTGTAGTTTGCATATTACAGACATGCAGAAAATTAGTGTGCACCACAGAAGTCCTGTTTTCCAGAACTGAACATAGACAAAATGCCAGGATTACTGATACAAACTTCTATTTGCTTTATTTCCCAGCCTGCTTAATGTAATACTTTGCAGAACGAGAGAACCTGGTTTCTTCTCACTGGTGACAGGTGACAGGACGAGGGGAAATGGCCTTAAGTTGCGCCAGGGTAAGTTTAGGTTGGATATCAGGAAACACTTCTTTACAGAAAGGGTTGTTAAGCACTGGAATGGGCTGCCCAGGGAGGTGGTTGAGTCACCATCCCTAGATGTGTTTAAAAAACATTTGGATGTGGTGCTCAGGGACATGATTTAGCGGAGGATTGTTAGAATTAGGGTAGTATGGTTAGGTTGTGGTTGGACTCAGTGATCTTGAAGGTCTTTTCCAACATGAGCTATTCTATGATTCTATGATTCTAACTTTGTAGAAAGATGGGTTAACTGCCATCTTGAATGTAGGCATATTTAAGCTCTACAGTGTCAACTGCCCTACCTAGTTGCATTTGTTAGTGGAATAGGAGACATTTAGACATCTGTCAAAATGTCTGTAGAGATGCTGGTTGAAACTTGGAGGATTTGATGGATTGTTGTTGATAGCATGTAATTAGGAAAACCACACATTGGAGTTCTGATATGTTTTAAGTATCACACTTAGAAAATTACGGAATGTGCTTTTCAAACCTGTAGTGAAATGAGCGTAAGCATGGCATTTGTAGTTACAGTTAATTCATGTAGAAGAATGGTGGGTTGACCCTGGCTGGTCGCCAGGTGCCCACCAAGCCAAGCCTCTCTCACTCCCTGTCCTCAGCAAGACAGGGAGAGAAAGTTAGAAAAAAAGCTTATGGGTAGGGATAGGGCCAGGGAGATCACTCAACCAGTTACCATCATGGTCAAAACAGACTCAGGCTGGAGAAGGCTGATCAAGTTTATTGCCAATTAATAATCAACTAGAGCAGAGAGAGCTGATAGCATACTAAAACCACCTTCCCCTCAGCCTTTTTCTTCCCAGGGTCAACTTCAAACCTCCTCCACCAAGCAGTGCAGGAGAATGGGGGCTGTGGTCAGTTCATATTGCCTCATCTCTGCTGCTTTTCCATGGTCACATGCTGCTCCTGCTCCACCCAGGGTCCCTCCCATGGGATGCTGTCCTTCCCACTCTGATCCCATGTGGGCTTCCTATAGGCCACAGCTCTACAAGCACTGCTCCAACACAGCTCTGCATCACGAGGCCCACCTTCAGGCACTGCTCCAGCACAGGGCCCCACAGGCAGCAGCTCCCCCAGCCCTGCTGCTCCACTGCAGGCACAGCTCCATGGGCTGCAGCTTTGGCCCTGCTCAAGTGTGCACTCTCCCCAGGGTGCAGCTTCTTTCAGAGCACATCCAGTTGCTCCAGTATGAGGTTTGTAGTTACCCAGTGAATTTGAACATTTTAAAGACAAATCATTATACTTTTTAATTAGACTGACCACTCAATGCTTTTATAAAGTTTATTTATTTGCTGTACAGAGGCAGAAATGTAAACCATCTCAATAAACCTACATCAGTAACTACCCAGACATGGTACAGATATACAAAAAGCCATTATTTAACTTCAGTGTTGATACCACATTTAATGCAGAACTGGATGCAAATAATGCAAGCAGCATCTACACAGTGGAAGGCGTAATTCTCATACTATTTACATCTTGTTCCTCATAACGAAGGCTTCTGATACATCAGTTCTTTCTTCATCTGTATTTAATAATCCTTTTCCATAGTAGTGCAGCCTCAGAACTGAAAAGTGCATTTTCTTTATTATATACATTTTCAGAAGGCTTACAGATTGTTCCAGAAACAGTTCTCAAACCTTCATTCTTCAAATCCATTTCTGAATGCATTTTCCGTCAGTTAAAATTATTTCATCAACTAAAACCACCATTTTCCCAAAGCTCTGCAGATCACATGCAATTATAAAATCAAAGCTCCAAATATCAAATCTGGGAGCCATTGTCTTCTGACTTGGGAAGATTAAACATTCCTGTGAAAGCACTCAACCCGCTGCTGTTTTAAATTTAAAATACTCTGGAGCATTTCAGGTTGGCAAGTTTGCAGTTCCAAACAGCTTTGGAAGAGTTCTGCAACACAGATATTTACATCTTGTGTTCGAGTGAGCTGTAGTTCCTCTCACTCTGAAAGTGAAGTGAAAGAAGAATCCAGTTACTGTCATTGTAGGAAACTATAGAGTCATTTCACAAGCAAAACAGTTAAAAAACAAAACAAGATTAAATATCAGCTCTTCCTCTCTTCTATAGAGTAAAATTGCTAAAAATAAAGTACCTTTCATCTTCTAAGCTACTGCAATCCATGCCACATTTATTTTTAAACCACAACCACCACAACATCCTGCAGCACCGAACATCTTGACAGACTGAATCCCAGCCAATCTTGTTTTAGGAGATTAAAATACTATGTTTCATCTCCTGCCCGCTCTCCTGTAGATAGAGCAGTAATGAGTAACAGCAGCATAGTGTCTTGTTTGAAACACATCTTAACTCCCATGGCAACTAGTTTTTCAGCGAGCCGCTGGACTGCAGATTGAGAACTCACACACACTGCTCCATCAGCAGAGCACACTACGGCCAGCTCTGACAGAAAGCCAGTAATGAGCAGAGGAAGGAAGAGGGTCAGAGAACAAGAGCAGCTTGCTATGTCTGCATGTGCCCAGCCCTTTGCACTCCTGTTGCCATGAAGGAATGCAACAGCATAAACACAACTTCCAGATACTTCCTATGCTCCCGCACATCCTAGCACACGTGAAAACTGTCACCGTTATGTTGACGTTGAAAACTGTAAGACAGTCTTTAAAAAAAAAAATTACATGAGGATAAAAATGTAAATGGGAGATGTTACCTTCATCAGGAGGAACTGATGGCTCAGTTTCAGAAGTGACAGCTTCCTTATCTTCAGAGGTTTTGTCTCCTGGCTTATCTTGTTCCACCTCACACAGATACACGTCAATGGGTCCTTTTGTGCTCTTTACATGTACTTTGATGCAATCCTGTGAAATAGTGACTTGCATATTAAACAAAAGACAAACCTTACACATCAGTTATGTATTTCTGCACATATTTTAATCCCAACAGGCTAAGAACAGAACAAATACAAGAGTGACATAACTATTTAAAGTTGTGTTACTAGTTCTACCTAAGTTACCACTTGATTTTCAGGCTAATTATTAAGTAACACTAAGCTAACAAGGTTTCACTCCTGATGGGCAACGTACCTCATGAATCTGTTTTGTCTCTTACTGACCTGATAAACAGCCAACATTTATCATATGCTTTGCAAGAAGAACAAAAGCAAGAACTTGGCAGTCAGTGCCATGGGTCAGAAAACAAATCAGAGCACATCAGGGTTTTATAATAATATGGCAAAACAAACTCTAGTACTATTTCCTTTAGCAGACATCACATTGCAAGGCACGGACTAAGTCACATTCAATGGGAATGGCTAGAACAACATTCTCTCTAAAGGAAGGCCTTTCAAACCCTGCCACTTTTTGCTTCAGGAAGCCTCTGGAATCTTATCTTTCTCACCAGCATGGGATGAGACCCAGTTTCTTTTGCCTGTGAAGTCACTAGAAATATGCATAGTGGATTTAAGTCTTCTGTTTTTATTGATCTGTATCTTCTTTTCCTAGGATAATCTGAACAAGAATAGGTATGCTGTACCATGAGGAAAGGACAGGCCTTCATGAAGAATACATCTGGACTACCAGAGCGCCAGAACTTCTTCTTCTGTTGATCATGTTGTATGTTTCATACTTCAGTACTATATAACAATAGCTGCCTGGTCGTTAAGCAGTAAGACAGCATTTACTTGCTGTTAAGAGTTATCAAATTATGCTTATTTTGTTTAAATTCAAAGCTTTTATAGATTTTGTTGAACAAATGCTGGTTTCGTTATCCTAATAATGACCAAACACGCTGACACTGGAAATGAGAAACATGTATTACAGCTGCTCCATTATTTAGTATTATTTGTGTAGTAAGTAAAGTTAATGTAGTAAGTAAAGTTCACACGCTTATTGTTTAATAATTTAAACAAAACAAAAATCCTAAAAATAATGTTCTTAAGACTATTATACCTACAGCACTATTTAGTGAAACACAGAAACAACGGAGTACCAATATTTGCTATAGACGACAAAGAAACTCAAAGTCAGTTAATGATTGCTACTGCAAAAGAAATATAGATAAAATTTAAGAACTTTTCTTCCACGAAGAGAGAAAGCTGTCAAACTCACTTCTTTAGGAATCGGTATTTCCAGTCTGGTTTCTTCTGGAGCTTTGATGGCAATCACAATCTGTTTCTGAAATGCCTGAATGCTACGGATATCCTGGTACGTCACGTAAGCTAGTGTATACATTGGTCAAGGATTCTGTACAGTTATTGGCTAATGGGCAGAAGCAAAGAGCATGATGTTAAGATACGCTGACCAGAACACCCATTTAAGAAAAGTGGTAAACAGTTCAGCTGGTATTACTTTCATATTAGCTTTGTGCAATTAATCATTAGCTGACAGGTAGAATTTTTTTTCTTTTTTTGTTAGGAAGAAAAAAATCTTTCATTCAGTATTATGAACTCTGTATTTGATACAACAGTTCTCATAAATACTATCACAAGTCCATACAGCGGAGGGAAAAATGCCTTGAAGAATTCAGTTTTTCATTTGGTATTAACAATACATAGAAATAATCTCCTGGAAAACTGGAGAATTACTTTCTTAACCAGAACAAGTAAACCATAATAAAAAGTTTATCTGATATCATGCAGGAAATGGACATATTTCTCATCATTTGAGCATACACCTTTTAACATTCTACCAGGCACCAGAGCTCAGCCTTATTTTATTGTACCCAAAGTCAAAATATAAGGTGTATGTCCTATTAAAGCTACTAAACAAGTCCCACCCTTATTATCAAACCACACCTGAAAGATTAGGACATGATCAACGTACCATTATATCTTCATGGCAAAAGGCCACTGTCACTCTGTTTTGGGTCCTCTTTCTCATCTCAGTAAGCAACTCAATCTCACCGGTAGGTCAAGATCTGCCCCTGAGACAACTTTACTCTACAGTGGAGAGAACAAGGTGATGGTCAGGATTCTAAGACTACTGCCCCGCTTACATATTCCTGTTTCTTGTTGCTATTGCCAATAATTCCTTAACTCAGTAATACTCTATTCCTTACCCTCACTGTCACCAGGATACTCCGCTTTCCTTTCCATGGCAAAGTGCCATGGAAAAGAACAAACAGTCCAACTCTAGTTCTTCCCACTCTTTTTCTCTCAATATTCTCCAGTGGAAACATCACACAAGTAGCACTCTCCCAAGGATCAGTCACACTGTACACAATCCTATAGAGCATGTGCCTATTATATACTAATACAACATAACTGATTATCTCATTACCCAATATTACTGCATACCTGTGGTATGAGTCTAAATCTTCTGCAAGAATACCTGAGTACTAGCAACTAAAACCACGTGCTAAAGTAATGCAAGAGTTAAAAGGATATTTTGCATTTTCTTTGTCATCTGTTAGATCAAATAACTGATGAGCACAATCCTTGATTAATTCATCCAGAGCTTCTTCCATGGCTGACAAGTCAGAAAGTTCGTCTTTAAGGTTTTGCCGCTGTGTTGCCATTTCAACAACTTGGTCAAGATTAGAACCTCTAAAAGAATATGAAAGTTGTCTAATATGCTGGTAAAAAGAAGAGCCTGGTTATTGAATACAGAAAGTGTACTAATAGAAAGCAACCAGGAATTCTGGTATCCTTTACTCAGCTGAAACACGATGCAATGCACTTTTTCGCTTGGTACTTGTGAATATAGTATGTCATTCAGACAGCGTGAGGATAATGAAAAACTTAAGCTCTTTTTATCTTTTAAAATAATCCCGTATGCTTTAAAATACTTCCAAAGCTATGCTGCTCAACATTGTCGCATTTTATTGTTTCAGAAATGACAACTTACACCCACTGGATGTGATTCTTTGATCTTTTCTGAATTAAGTCGATCCCATCCAACACACTGGTGATGTCATACACTCTTCGTTTTTGTACTCCAAGAGCTGTTGCTACGTCGTTTAAATCAAGGACACCATCTGGAGCTCTTTTAACAAGATCCATGAATTTCCGAGTCAAATAAACCAAGGATGCATCAAATCGAGGCCTTTTGACCTTCAGAGTTTCTGTAATGTTTTTGACACAATATTTAGGGTACGTTACTATAGTAATATGAAACGTCTCTTAGAAAACAAGTGATCAAGTAACAATTAATGTAAGGGTTTTCAAGAATGCAATTATTTACATCATAAAGTCCATTAACAAGGTGCAGTGGTTTTATCTAAATAGAAAATGCACATCTTTGTGCTTTCCACATTTATAACTAGCACGTGTAATAACCGTCACGTCACCACATGATTTGTAGGACACGAGCTCTGACTATTAAATCAATACCAACAAAAACTCAGGTTAACTATAGGCAGTGTCAGGGCACTGACACAGAACCGCAGCTGTATCACTTACTCCCAGACACTGCTAAAACAGTTCTTCGCACCTTCTTGGCTCACACCAACTAGTGGGTCTCCCAAATAATCCTCAGGCATAGCTCAGGAGTTAGCTCGCCTCCAGGGACTACTTCAGTCCACCTGGTTCCAGAGTCTAAGAATGTAATGTATGGACACACTTAGCTTGTACTGTTCTGTTTAGCCCCAGGGTCTAAAAATTGGTGAAGCTGCTGTTTAATTTCCTATATGACAAAGATCTACAAATCAAGAGAGGCATCAGTGTATAGTCTCAGAGCAGAAAAGGTGCTCATCAACAGCTTGGTTAACGTTAGATTGTTATTTACGTATGCCTGACCACTCCTTCATTTTAAAGCACAGAAGTAGTTATGGTACATATGCTCTCATCTAAAATCTCTGATGCTAGTCAATAAAAGACTGTCAAATACCACTGCTACCTGTGCCTTGTACTGCCAAGTATTTCATATCTTATCAAACTTTGCCACTAAATAATATTCCGGTCTAATGCTTCAAGAGAACATGGATGCACGTGTAAGGAAGCCCCCCTAGAAACACTCTGCTTTAATTTCTCCCCGGGATGAACAAGACATGCTCTGTTATTTGTAGTGTACTGCTCTCATTCTATGGCTACAAGACTGTGCTCTTTTTAATGGAAGTGACAGGTTCAGCAGCTCACTGCTCCATTTTGAACGGTGTTACTGCAAGATCTGTAAGAATATTCTATTGGTGAGAAACAAAATCAGAACAACAACAACAACAAAAAACAACCTCAATTTGCTCAACCCCGTATTTACATTTGTCAGTACTGATTGAAAAATAATGCTAGTTGTCAGTATCAATTGAAAAATAATGCTAGGCAGCATGATGCCCCAGGTTACTTCTCTGTAAGCTCATTTTCTTGATAGCTGTAGGGATACATACTTGGCAGATGGAAAGAGAAGAGGGAAAACCATGACAAACGCATTGCCATATCTGCTAGTTAATTAAGTATGCAGCATTCTCCCTGTTCTGTCTATATGAGGTATGTATGATTTCTCATTCGTTAACAGCATGCATCACCACTGTAAAAAAAAAAACATTAAATACTTCAAGGGTAACACATGGAATGCAGGCACTTACTTTTCACAACTGGCACGTCGTCATCCAAATTCAAGTCGAGCATTGGTGTCTGAGGAAAAAAATCAAGTGTAACTAATGAAGATGCCTGCTGTTTCAAGGAAGCACGGGAAGATTTTAACAGAGAAACCCACGAGCCAACTCTAGATGCTGCAGTAACAGGAGTGCTGGCAGCTCAACAGAGTACTGTGAAGGAACCCCATTCCATAGAAGAGGCACATGCACATTAATACCCATCAGATTTTTCAGCTCTTAAGTTGAGCACATCTCCTGTTGTTCTGGAAGGCGGGAAACATCAGTAAACTCCATAAATCTCAGGCAGTGGTCACAACACAAACCAGTATCTCTATAAAGTCTATAAATACCAGTTTCGGCCACTCCATCCAACAGCTCACATACAGTTGATATACTGGTAACGTACAGCATTGCAATTATTCTGCAGCAGACTTCCAAACTAGCAGCAGTCTGCTCAAGTCACAAAACTAACATGATAAGTGTAGCTATTTATGTTATTCTACTTTCCCACTGCAATTTAACAAAAGCATTATTACAAATTCAGACTCACTCTAACTGGAAGAGATTTCAAAGTTTCTGGACCAACCTCCCATTCAAAACAGAAACAGCTGTTACATCAGATCACCTTCCAATTGTGTCTGGAAAGCTTCCGAGGGTCATGGCTGTATCTCCCTGAGCATCCCATCCCACTACTTGCCTATCTTTATGATGAAAACATTTACCTTTCTGCCAATTTGCAACCTCTCCTGCTGTTTCAATTTATGGCTATTTCCTTTTAGCCTGTCATCATCCACTACTGTTAAGTGTCTGGCTGCGGCTTCTTGATAACTTCATTGCAAACAGTAGTGGGTTGCTGTGGCTTAAAATGCTCCTTCAGTTATGTGCCCTAACACATGTACCGCTTTTGACAGATGTGTGATGGCTGCACTCAAGTTTATCACCATCCTTCCTGTACTGGTCAGTCCCAAATGAGACACAGCACTCCGGAAGCAATCTAATACTTGACAAGTAAAGGAGAACTACACATGCCTCAATGCCAGGACATACTGTTAGCTCACGTTTAATCCACTGTCCATATAGACTCTCAGGTCAGGACAGGACTCTTCAGCAGGATGGTTTCATAGCATCTCACCACCACGTCAAGTTACACTTCCAGGTGTAGGATTCACGCTTAATTTTCAGCTTCCTTGTTCAAGTTGATCAGCTCCTTGATGATCCATCCCTCCAGCCTATGCCCAGAGGTCTCTAACATCTTCCCCTCCCCATTTGCTGACAACTGTAAGCATCATGAGGGCACATCCCATGTCCTCCTCTATATCACTGATAAACATATTTAACATTATCGGTCCCACAGCAGACCCCTAAAGAATTCCCCCTGAAACCCACTTTCACGTTAAGTATAAACCTTTAAGCACTCCTCTTTGGGCCTAATGATCCAGTCAGTTTTGCATTCACCTGCTACCTGTAGTATACCCATTTAAGGATGAAGATGCTGCTGGAGACCATCTCAGAAGTCCTGCTAACGTTAATGTAGATGACATCTGCAGTTTGGATTTACAGATCTAGTCATTTCATCACTGAAGGTACTCAGTTTGCAAGGACAGTCACACTGGCTATTTCCAATCACCTTCTTTCTGTTCCACAACCTCTCAAAGATCAGAGTACAACCTAACAGTGACATCAGCCAGGTCTCTCAGACCCCTTATTAGTGATGTTATTACCCTCCATTAGGTCCTACAGACTCAGGTTGAGGTTTCTCTGTTTCCTTGCTGGCTGTTCCTTTCCAGCTCAAACCCTACCTGTCAGGCACAAAGCCTAAGGGATATCACATCCAAAGACCGAGTAAGAGGGCTGAGCACTTCAGCCTTATCTGTGTCTGCTTTCATTAAACCACTTCTTCCCTTTAGCAGTAAATTCACATTTTCCTTCACTCACCCTTCCTTGGCCATTAACATAGTAGTAAAAGCTTCAGTCACCCCTGATGATGTCCTTAATGGCCTCCACCCCTTCATCTTTCCAAGCTGCCTCTCCCAGTATCTCAGTGACGTGTTGCCTGAATAAGCTGAGTCCTGAAGTCTGCTATCCAGAAGTCCTGGCCCTGTGCTCTGCTACTTGCCTTTCTTGCTAAACTCAGGCTCTCAAACTCTGCTTCTCAGTACCATACCCCTGACTTCACTGTTCGTGAGATACAGGTTCAGGAGGGCATCGCTCCTGGCTGACTCATCTAAACACCCAGATAAAAAAGCTGCTGGTCTCTAATAATCATATCTCTAATAATAAGAAATTTCAAACCAGTGAAAAAACTGGTATCAACTTCTTTATAGCTTTAAGGCAATACTACCAAGCAACATCTAGCTCAGTTGTCAAAGTAAATAAAAATAAACATTTTTTTTAAAGAAGTTTGAGAGAATTTAAAGGTTTGTTTACATTTGGGTCTGGAGCACAAGTCTTATGGGGAGCAGCTGAGAGAACTGGGACTGTTCAGTCTGGAGAAGAGGAGGCTCAAGGGAGGCTCTAATGCTCTGTACAACTGCCTGAAAGGAGGCTGTAGTGAGGTGGAGGTTGGCCTCTTCTCCCAGGTAACTGCAAGAGGACAAGAGGGCATGGCATATGTTGTGCCAGGGGAGGTTCAAGTTAAATACTAGGAAATGGTTTTTTTCTTGGAAATAGTGGTGAGCCATTGGAACAGGCTACCCAGGGAGGTGGTGCAGACACCATCCAGCACAGCCACTCAGCCCTTCCTCACACCTTGCACCCAGGCCCCCACAGCACACTGCAGTCATACAAGCAGGTGGAGCTCTTGTTACTTACTTCAGGGACAGTGCAGTAGCAGACCTGACCTAGGTGAGCAGGCTAATTTGGTGCCTAGCATCACCAGAGCCTGAGGAGAGACTGACTGCAAATTGTGCACTCAGGTACTGAGATATAGAGCCCAGAACACAACCCCAACCCACAAGGCCTATACACCTCTATGAGCCCCACGAGGCCACTCCACCCCACAGCTCCCCATAGGCCTGGCCTCCGCTGCCGCTTTCCAACCGTTCTGCGCCGCCTTCCGCGCCGCCTTCCCAGCTTTGGTCCTGGTTTCACCACCGCCTCCTTGTCCTTCTCCGTGGCCCCCAGCAGCTCCTCCTCCTCTTTCTTGTTCTGCGTTTTTTGTTTTTGGCACTGTGCCAACATGTTTTTTGTAAGGAGACAAAAACGAAACTGTTTTCTCTTTTAAAACGGCTTTTTAAGGGATTACATTCCATCACGTTCCAGATTTTAGTACTGTATGGGAACTGTTGAGTCACGGCCTGGACCACTGATTGATCACCTGGCGAAAGGACCAAGTCAGCCCTGGGAGCACTGGTGAAGGCAATTCACCTGTGTGACCTAAAGGGGTGGAGCCTGGCTGCACCTCTCTCAGACCTCATTTAAGGGCTGACTGCCACTGGGGAAGGATCTCTGGTTGGAGATCCCTCTCTTGTGGAGTTTTTCCCCATGAGCCCAGATCCTCAGAGATGGGTGAGCATTCCTTTCCTATTTGTCCCTTTTGCCATTCCACTCCTGTATCGCCTTTCCAACACACTAATCTTTCCAACTGTAACAAGTACTTAGAACGTATTGGGTCTCTATTAAGCCTGCCACTCTGCTCTCTAGAGTCATGTATTCATTAAAAATTAGAAGCACTGACGGAAACACCTATTCTGGCTGGGAAATGGAGTTTTAAAGCAAAACTTTCTATACCTACAGAGAGCTCCATTGGAAATCTTAGCTGTAGCCTGCAGGCATTGATCTCTGGGTATCCTGCCAACTCTTTCTGTTCCCTGGCTTCTTCACCTACAGCATCAGAATAACAAACTGAGTTTCAGAAACTCTCTCTCTTTCACATTTTATTTATTAGCTTCAATTCCAATTGTATTACATTACATTGTATTATCTCACATTCTGGTACTATGTTTAGTATATTTAGTAAACTGAAGCTTTTTTTCCCTTTATCTTGTTACCCTTGTTTTCCTCGTCCAGGTCCATCTCCCTGACTATTCCCTTCAATCCTTCCTCTTCCCAGGGCGTGGGTCCGTGGGTCCCTCTACCCTTGTCACAAAAACCAGGCTGAACTGTGACAGTTCTTCACCGTTTGGAGGTGTTCAAGGAAAGCAGAGATGTGGCACTGAGGGACACAGCTAGTGGGCATGGTGGGGATGGGTCAACGGTTGGATGACACGATCTTCATGATCTTTTCTAAGCGTAACGATTCTTAATAATTAGTAACACGATAACATCGCTAAAATAGTGGTGAAACCCGCAAGCGTGATTAACTGAACCTCTGAGACGCTGAGAGGAACAAAACGCACAGCTGCGGCCTCGATGCTTTTCTCCAGCGCGCTCACAGCCTATTCAACTCAACCAGGGCGTTGCACCACTAGGGCAGCCCCAACCACAGCGCCCAGCGCGCCTCCCGTTCCCAGCAGCCCGCAGCGCCGTCCCGCCCCACGCACCCCTCCCTCCGGCCCCTCCGCGGCAGGAGCCAAGCGCCAGCCCAGCCCCGCCCTCTCGCCGTTCCCAGGCGGCACCTCCCGCCCGCTGCGTACCGCGCTCAGACGCAGCGTGTCCGGCCGTAGCGGCCTCAGGCGCTCCCACTTGGAGGCGGCGGCCATATTCGCGCGGCCCCTCCTCCTTCCTCACGCCGGCGGCGGCCGTCGGAGGGGCGGCAGAGCACTCAGAGGCCTACCCGATGAGGCTGCGGGCCCGTGCGGGAAGAAGGCGCCTCCATCCCCGCCACACCTCCGAGCGGAGGGGGTGCCGGGGCCGCCTGGGCTCGCCGCGAGGCGTTGCGGCCGCTCCTACCCTCCCCCACTTGCGGGCGGCTAGGCGGCGGATGGAGCACTTGCGCATGCGCGCACCTGGCGAAGGTGACGCAAAGGCGGTGCGCCGGCACTGCTCTACCCAGAAGCCTCTGCGGCGCTCGGGCCGCGCACCCATCCCGCCCCGCGCGGCTTTACCGCCCTCTCGCGCCGGAACTGCTGCTGGGGGAGGAATGGAGGGTAGCGCGTTCGTCAGTTGTGCCGCAGCCCCGTGGGCTTTGCTGCTTGCCTCATTGCCCTCGCCTGTTGTTCTCTCAGTGCGCAGCACAGAATCACAGAGTATCTCCCAAGTTGGCAGGAACCCACACGGATCACCGAGTCCAAAACCCGGTTTCACGCAGGACCGCTCAAAATCCAAACCCCCTGTTCGAGAGCGATGTCCAAACACTGCTTGAACTCCGGCAGTCCCACAACCCTGGGCAGCCTGTTCCATGCCCACCGCCCTATGGTGCACAGCTGTCACTAACCCCCACCTGCCCCTCCCCTGACAGCTCCATGCCTTAGCACCTAGCTACTGCCTCAGACAAAAACAATCCATCATTCACTTGCTTGTCTGTTGATTGATTGCTCTTCATGTCAGCTAACTGTTCTGTATAAAATAATCTGTCATGGGATTCTTTTGCACAAAAAATTCCAAAACTATTTTGCTTTCCTCCTCTACCACAGGGGGTGAAGTTTCAGAGCACTCCCCTGCAGTATGCGCATGGCAGGTGCTCTAAATAGATGTGAATTTCATTGAACGTTGTGTAAAAATACTATTCTGGTATGCGGAAATCAAAGTCGTGAAGTATTTCATTTATCTTCTAATGGCCAGACAGGGCAGGTCAGGAAACACTCTCTTATCTTGAAAATAGAGTGAATTTATTTTCATTTACTAGCTGTTTCATATCCCTTCAGGTTAGTTATTCCTCTGGAGAAGCTTGAGTAACCACTGATAAAACAGGTGCCTCTAGAGAGGATGGATTTTCATCTTGGTAACTCATTTTTCAGTTGCTCACTTGCACGTTAATAATCATCTTTGTAGAGATGTGTAGAACTCGGACAATTTTCATGCTTTTTTCAGGGTACGTTTGGATCTGAGAGACAGGGTGTCTCAGGAGCAGAGGCAAGCAAACTGCATTCAGAGCAGCACAGTGGGTTACAAGTTTTAGTCAGCATACACATGCTCATACACACACAGGCATCCATTTTTAGATAGTCCATGTAAGTGGGAAGCAGAAACTCCCTAAGCAAGTGCACTGTTGTTTACCGACCCTTGAGAGACGGCAAATTGCCGAAAAGGAGAGCAAAGAAACGTGCTGGTGGTGGATTCAATAGGTAATGCCAGCAGGGGGTCCCCTGCTTCGAAGTGCACTTTTCCTTTCTTTCCCACCACAGCGTCTCTCCTGCTTTTATTCTCCCCAGGGTCTGCAGGGTTTTCTCTGCTTGCATGCTGTATCCATGCAGCAAATGCGTGATACAGAGCCCAAGAGGAACACCTGTTTGCAAAACAAGTCTTTGCAAAAACAACGTAAACTGCCAAGGTTAGCTCTCTCTACAAAACAAGGTATTTGCAGCTACAGCCACAAATAGCGGTTCCCTTAAAACTGTCAGAATGCTTTGTTCTATCCCAGGATCATTCTTCAGTTGGGTGCCTTTAGGTCCCTGACGCGATGCTCTGATCAATTTGTGAGAAAATAAGGTGAAAAAGTGTCTTGGGCTCCTCAAAGGCATGTCTCTGTAACAGGAGACGTGAAGCCTTGAATCATGCAGTTAAAGAAATTGAGCAAACTCGGCTTGTCAGTATTCCAGGGGGAGCTCAGACTGGTACAAACGCAGAGGGTTTTCCTGTCATGGGAGCAGCGACACACCACTGAAATCTAAAAAAACACATTTTTGTATGAGCAACGTAATGCTCTCTAAATATTCGATGGCAGTAAGTACAGTCCAATAAGGAATGAGGGTTATCCTCTTGCTGTTGTTCTCTTAACTGGAGATACATTTTACCATTGTAAAACTACTGTGATAGGGTTTTTTTTTGCTGTAACAGCATAATGTCTTGGGTTGCTTTGGTTTGGGTTAATGTAAGGAATGTGCTATGCAGAATAAAAATCATTAACTAGGATTTTTATAATTGTTGAGTAGTCAGATATTAGCAGGAATGCTAGCTGCTCATAATTTGAGGATTAGGGTGTGTGGGTGTATGAGTCTGTGTTAATCCACCTGGAAGAAAATGCATCAACATTTAACAATGCTGTTGTTCTAGCAAGTCATAAGATCTAATTCTGTTGTTCCTGTGCTCCTCTATCGCTGGCTGGTGGAAATGATGGAGCAAAGAAAAGTCCCACATGGCTTCAGACTCAGAAAGGCTTTTTCTGTGTTTACACTGAAAGTCTAAAGCTTGACTTTTTTTTTAAGGAAAATTAGATTTGGTAGAAATTAACTCGATCATCAGGAATTTAGGCTATCACATTCTATTGAATTCTCCCACTTTATTCCTCTTGCAGATGAAAATGTAAATGACTATTTATCTATTTACTGTTGTCTTCTTCTATACAAAAATGTCTGTGCAGTTGTTTTTTAATACCTCCAGGCATTAACTGCACTGGACGTGTTTCTTAAAATAAAAGACGTTTATCTGAAATCAAGTTTTCTTCAATTGGATTGATTTTCGACCCACCACCAGAGGGCAATAATTCCATTTACTAAATGGGATATTTTAAAATTAATATACCCTAGAAAAATGATTTCATTAAAATTTTTGAGGAACTCTGTTTGAATTTCAAAATGCTGTTTTCTTAAAAAAAACCTTCAGCTGCATAATTTAATGCCAATTATGTTAATAAAATAAATCTAACACATTTCTCTGTACTACTTAGGCATGTGTGTTGTATTTCCATGCTGAGCAGCTGAAATAAGACATAAAAAAATCTTATGGTGATCCTCATGCAGGACTGTAATGCTGCAAGGTTTAGATCTCACGTGAATGATTTTATCATTCTCATATTTTAAGGTTTATTTTGAATGCCATTTATTTCACTTTTCTTGTTTTGTTACCCTATTGTGAAATTATTGTTTATTAGCTTATATATGTAATTCTAAATTTAGAAACTATATCGTCTGACAGGTACCTTTATGTCCTTATATTATATGTATTTTTATGTGTATTGTATCTCCAGCAGTTAAAGTGAAGGCCTCGTTCTCTAAAAAATTATACACTTCTGGTCTCAAATGCAGTCTTCTCTTTAATGAAATCTTGCAGCTGGATTTTCCAGTAGGTGCATGTGTACTATTGCAAAGATGAGCCAAAGCTAATATCTGCCTGAAAAAGTGAAAAGGTACGAAATCATTAAAGACAAATGATAGATGTAAGTATATATAGATGCAAGTATCTGTATATATTTTTGTATGTTAATATGTCTGCTTGCTTAAACTTCCTTATCTCATTCAAATCCTATTAAGGTTATCACCACTACACAATGATTAGATATAGAGAATTTTAATGCTACCAAGTAATTTTTTACACTGTAAAATGTAATAATTAAAATGTGTTTCTGGTGATAGTACTGTCTTTCTTGTGCTCAGCTTAATATGGCTGGAAAAGGAGAGATGATGAAGGGCCTGGAGCATCTCCCATAAGAGGAGAGGCTGAGTAACCTGGGTCTATTCAGCCTGGGGAAAAGAAGACTGAGAGGGGATCTGATAAATGTTTATTAAAAAAAAGTGCAGGAGGCAAATGGATGAGCTCAGACTCTTTTCAGTGATGTGTAGTGATAGGACAAGGAGCAATGTCCAAAAACTGGAACATATGAAGTTCCACACAAATATGCAGAAGAACTTCTTTACAGTGAAGGTGATGGAGCACTGGAACAGGCTGCCCAGAGAAGCTGTGGAGTCTCCTTTGGAGATATTCAAGGCCCATCTTGATGCCCACCTGTGTGACCTATTGTAGGGTACCTGCTTTAGCAGGGGTTTGGATTCAATGATCTCTGGAGGTCCTTCCAACCCTTGCAAGTCTGTGATTCTGTGAAGAAGGAGCGCCTTAAAATTGTGGCATAAGACATGAAAGGGGGATTAATTAATGTTAAACTTCGGTAAGCAACTTGTTAGTATCAAAAAGTGCTGAAAATTCTCAGTTTTGTCCCTCACTAGGAGAAAGCAGCTTCATTTCCCCACTAATAGAACAGAATAATTTCTACCTGTGGAATGGCAAAATTCAGCTTTGCCTACAACACTCAGGATCCTGAGTTGCTTTTGATTGAAAGCCAAATTCTAATACGTAATGAATCGTGATTGTGAATATTACATTTGTCTAAACTCCAGCAAAGCAAAAAAAAAAAAAAAAAAAAAAAAAAAGAACTGGAGAGGTAACCATAATTGTATTCCTCTCATTTCTCAATATTTAAATGACATTATTCCAGGAATAATCAGACAGGCATGCTAAATAAATAACTAAAATGCAAATGTGTGCTTTAAGTTATGCTTACCTTCAGTCACAAACATGGAGATGCCTGTATTTTGGCCACATAGTAAACATACCATACATGACAATACACTAATTTTCCTAGTGTATCCAGCCAGTACTTGAATGCAACTGCTTCTTGGTTATGAGTTCTATTGCAGATGAGTAAAAGAAAAAACCGTATCCTAGCAAAAGAGGAAAAGGCTATGGGCCAAATCAATCATTCTGTGGGGTGGATTCGTTCTGTAGACTTTATATTGAGTGCCTGGGATTTGTGTGATTGAAAGCAGTGGTTGTGAAGAAATGAGAATTTCATGCAAAATGTGGATGCAAGAAACCCAAAGGATTTATTTCATCTAATAATGAATGGAATGTTTTAAATAGATAGCTGTGAAGTGTCTTGAATGTTTTCTGTAGAGGTGTCAAAGATTCATAATATTTCAGTGTCTGCTGGGTTTTGTGATAATTAAGAAGGTAATGATTCAGTGCTGATTATTACTGATTATTACTGATTACTAAGAATCTGATGTTTAATGTTATTGATAGTTTCTGAATATGTCCACTACTACTGTCAGAATAAACACCACAATTTCTGTTAATTCTGTTAATCCCATGTGTGATGTGATTATTTCCTCATTCTTGCAGCTACCTAAATATCTACTGACAGAAATGTGTCCCCACTTACCCTTTCTTTGTCTGTGAAAGATATTTTGGGTAATTAGTATTTTTCCTTTTAGACAGTAGAGTTTAATTATTACCTTAGGTCATGCTTATAACATGAGTGATAGAGAATTTTCGTGCTATTTTATTAAAAGGCTTAAGAAGATTGAAGGTCCAGTCAGATACAAATAGAAAAAAAAAAAGCTAATAGGCACCTAAAATGGTTGCTTAAGATCAATAATGCAAAATAAATATTGACCTCTATCAGAAGGTGGATTCTTGAAGGCAGACTTATTTGAACATTTCAGTCGCAACGCATCTGTAACCTTTTAGAAGACACTTCTGTACATTTTCCATAAAGCATTGTAGCCTAGTGATTATACCTGACTTGAAATCCTATGCTCATATTGATACCTTAACTGGAATAATACAGCTGGCTTCTGGTGCTGGGCATGTAAAGTAGGCACTTGCAGTTCATACAGAGAATCAGTCTTCTGGAGTAGCTCAGAATTTCATGGCTGCCATGACAACCCCAGGGCTGTTCCACAGATCTATGGGCTGTGCTCAGAAACCTGGGCTTCTGCCACAGGTACAACTCTGTAAGCCGGAAAGGCACTCACTGTCTTGTGCTTCTGGAATTCATAGCGTAGCTTTTCTAGTAAAGTTAAGGAGCTGTTTTAGTGTCCTGTCATGAAAAGTTGTGAGGAACTCAGATTTGAGGGAAAACACCAATTATTTGCTAATTTGACTGCTCTGGTAACTTGAATGCTTTTGATCTAGGACCGTGCTAGTGCCCTTTATTACCTCTTTGCAGTGGTATATGATTTACAAATAGTCTATGAAGGAGCAGTGAGGATTGTTAAGTGTGTCATTAGTACAAGATTCATGCTAAATATTGCTGACGAGAATCCACAAATAAAGTTTTCCTGTTGTGACTACTTCAGTATTTAATAAAGAAAAAATGACTACATGATTGTATCTTTAACTGTGATGCAGTGTATTGTCTTAAAACATTTAGCATCTTCATGAAAGACCTATGCTTTTGCTCTATTATAGCATTGATGTTGTATGCAGGTGAAGATTTCTCTTCTTACCCATAATAAAAATGATAGAATTGTGTTTTACTAAAAGGACACAGGAAAGCCTGCAAAAAACTTTGCTTTCTAAGAATATGAGGTACTGAAGTATGTTGTTTGTATTCTGTCCATGGTAATGGTCAGTAGGAACAGCCAGTTTCTGGAAGAGTTCAGGAGCAGAGATGTGAAGTAGTGCCCTCTCTAGAATATCCACTTGTAACAAAAGTTTTGGAAAATTAATGCACTGCATCAGCACTGCCCATTCAAGGACCTCCACGGAGTATCCATGTTTGAGGACTGCTCCAAAAGTAATGCCTCCTATTTGATGTCCAGAGGACCTGTGTAGTCTCCATCACTGGAGGTTTCCAAGACAACTGGATAAAGCAGAGCAACTTCATCTCATAGCCGACCCTTTTTTGACTGGACACTGGTCTAGAGGCCTGCTATTGTCCCTTCCAATATGAATTTTCTTGTCCTTCTGGGGAACTTCAACCACCCTGACATCTACTGGAAAAGTAGCATGGCAAACTGTAAGCAATCCAAGAGACTCCTTGAATGCATCAAGGATAACTTCCTGAGCCAAGTAATAGGCAGCCCCACCAGGATAGATGCAATGCTGGACCTGTTGCTCACCAGCACAAGTGAACTGATTGGTGACGTTAGGACTAGAGGCTGCCTGGGCTGCAGTGACCTTGCAGTGGTGGAGTTCACACTCCTGGGGGAAATGGGACAGATGAAGAGGGAAATCAGGATGCTAAATTTTAGGAAAGCCAACTTCCAGCTCTTCAGGGAATTACTCAACAAAACTCCCTGAGAAGCTGCCTTCAAGGACAAGGGGGTGGAGTAGAACTGGCAAAGGAAATCATTTCAAACTAAAAGAGGGGAGATTTAGACTGCATGTAAGGAAAATGTTTTTTACAGTAAAGGTGGTGAGGCACTGGAGTAGATTGTTTAGAGAGGTAGTGGATGTCCTGTCCCTGGAAACATTCAGGGTCAGACTGGATGGAGCTCTGAGCAACCTGCTCTAGCTGTATGTGTCTCTGTTCATTGCTAGGGAGTTGGACCAGGTGACCTTTAAAGGTTCCTTCCAGCTCAAATGATTCTATAAATTATCTTATGTTCCAATGATCAAATGGATATGCAGTATATGAGAAGTCTGCAAGTGTGGACTAAATGCATTGTCAAACTGGTACTTTCTTTTTGTTCTCCGTTCTTCTCCTAGTACTGTATGTGTCTTTTTGACAACTGCTGAGTATTTAGCTGTTTTCAGAAGCTGTCTGCGGTTCTCAAAGACCTCTTCACTAAGTGGGTAAGAGTCCATCATTATGCACATACAGTTAGCAGCTGTAGCAAGAGCAGAGCAGAACGAGCATCAAAAAGTGGTACTGGGAAGTGTGGTTTTGGCAACATCCCCATATTCTCTCTATTCTGAGTTACTTCCCTGAACTTGGAGAAAAGCAGATAGCAAGGAGGAAATATCTTTTGGGTTGCCTTGTTCTGTGGCTGCTGCTGTTGTCTGGCTGAAAGCGAGAGCTGTCCACTGTGTGGGCAAAGGGTTGCACTTCATAACAGTAGTGCGTCCTGTGCTCTGCTAGGCTCCTACAAGCTCTTACAACTGCAACATGAACAGATCAGTCTGAAACTGCCACTGATACTTATCCAGAGATTGTTTCTGTAAAGCTTGCAAGGATTGTTCCTGGTCTGAAAACCAGAAGGTCTGAACAACTTTCTGCTATAAATTGAGTGGTACTCTTGTCTATTTGGGGTGGTAAAGACTGCTTGAAAACAGTATTTATCCTGGAGGTTGGTATGAAATATTTCCCCATGCATTTTAAGACGGCACTAGGTTTTAAAAAATATACATTGTAGCTTACAGCTCAAATAGGAAAGTCTTGATGCTGGCTGAATGCTTAATTATCAAAAGTTGTCCAGAAATTCATGTTGTTTCTTTACCTTAAAGTTTAAGATATTTCTGCACTGTTTTTCTGAAATTAGATTGATTTTGTTTCTTGAAATTGGACAAGACACATGGAGGTGCAAGTCTCTTTCGAGCACAAATACAAGCAGCACACTCTTTGCTGCAGCACACACATGTAGCCCATTTCTGAGCACTGAATATTAGTATCTGATGCATTTTGTTCAGTTTAAACCAGATGCCAAGCAAGCTGCACTTGCTTTAACAAAGAGAGGGGATATAACTATATGCTACGATAGGGATCTTATTGCAGAGAAGGTGGAAGAAGCTGCTCTAAGTGTATCACATAATGAGTGTATGAGATTCAGTAAGTCTGGATTAACTTTTTCTTAAATATTATTTTCTAGGCAAAATAATTGGGATGATTACGACCAAGAAGCTAGACTAACTCTGTAATTACTTACCTTTCAGTCTTTCAGGTTATAATTTTTAAGCTTGATCAAATCTGTATTGGTTACACTAGTTACTTAGCTTGTCCTAGCACTGAATGAAGGTGAAAAATACGTTCTGATTCTTTTCACATTTATCAGAAGTTCTACTAAGTTTGAGGGGTTTGTTTTGATATAGTAGATGTTGCTGTTATGCATAGTCTCCTTGAAAAGTGTTTCTCCTACCTGTGAGGTGATCCATGGATTACAAGCAGTGGTTTTTTTGCCGCATAGACCACCTTCTTCTAACCACAGATGGATCGTGCCTGCTATTTACCATATGAAACCAACCGCATTGAAAAAATGTGGACTAAGATAACCAGAGCTTTAAAACAACTTGCAATTACTACATTTTCATTGTATCAACTTAGCCTTGCAGTAGATAATTTGCTGGGTTTTTGCTTATATTTTTAAGGTACCTGCAGTGGAATTGCCAGGTCACAGCCTGAACCAATGGCTGAGCTCCAGGTGAGAAGGCGTGGCTAACCCAGGGAGCTCAGGTGCAAGCAATGCAGCAGAGTAACCAGAAGGGGTGGAGCCTGGAGCCACCTCTCCTCACCCTCATTTAAGGGTTAGCAGCTGAGGGAGTAGCATCTCTCTGGATAGAGATTATGCTTCTCTTGGGCCATTACCAGTGGTTTGGAAGGGGAGAGCTAATTTTCCTTCTTAATTACCTGTTGTTGCTCAGTAGTACCTGTATGCTATTTGAAGATACTGCTATCATCTTCTTTTGCCATACTGTACCCAGTTAAAACCAACCTCTTGATGTGCCTCAAATGTCCTCTTACATCACTAGGGAGTGTTAGGTACTGCTCAAGACCTCCAGAGGGAGACCCTGCCCACTTAACTTTTAGAGTTTAGCATTATCAGACAAAGATCTTTTAGAAGCCTTCAGGATCACCTTACCTCTCTTCTTAGTCTCTGTAATAAAAATGCTTTAGAAGGACTGGCCTATTAGGTGTCTAAAAGTAGGTCTTGAAGAAGAAAATGCTGGCTAGTAGTAATTTTATGTGCTGCTTGAGAGCCTTGTGCTGGTCACCTGAATGTGCTGCTAGCCAGCATAGTCACTGAAAGAGAAAAAAAGACCACTTGAATGTATATCATCCAAGCTGAGAAGTCAGAGGACTTATTGCTGTGCTTTCAGTGATCTCAAAGGCAGTTATTGTATAGCTCCTCATCTTTAAGGAAAGCCACTGGTTATGTTTTCACTAATAGCTATTGCATCATCGGATTATACTGAAATCGGGCTTTAGCAGGGAAAAAAATTGGAAGCTTCTTTAAAATACTATTTATAATAAAGGCAGTGAAACAAAGAGCACAAGCAGTAGGTAAACTAGATTTGGGAGATAATTAGCAGTTTAGGGCACCCTTCTTTAATTTCTATAGATTTTTAAAACTAATCTCCAAGTGGCAGGCTTTGCAAAGCCTGGGGCTGGATTTCTTTCACACACAAATACAACCCCAAAGTTCCCAGTTTCTCCCAAAGACCTGCTCTTTCCCTTTACATGGTATAAAGATGTTTATCAAACATTTTCTGTTTTATATTTTTTCTCCTGGGGCTGCTGAAATTGCCTGTGCTTTAGACCCTGGAGCCAAATAAGGGGAAATAGTTGGGAAGATACCATATTCCGTGGGAAGCAGGGGTGAGGATGCATGAGGCTGGAGAGGAATAGGCGGGGGGGAGGGTGAGGGGTTCGTATTCTTGACCTTAGGTGGCTGGTACTGAGAGGTAGCGTATTGTGTTGAAGCACAGACAGAACTAGAGTTTGTGGCTGGGAAGGAGGGCGGAGGGAGGAGGAAGCTGGGACAGAGAGGGGGGAGGAGGAGGGAGCAGCATCTCTATCTATCTTTCTTTGCAGACCACGCTGCTAAACAGCCAGGAGAGGCTCATGCTTCCCTAATATCCATCACTCCCTGCTTCCAGCGTGGTCCCAGACAGAACAACAAAGAGGGTCTCAGAGGTAAGATCCTTACAACTTGCAAAACTGTAGCATCTGCCAAAAGGAGGAAAAGACAAGAAAAAAAGAAAAAAAAAAAAAAAAAAAAAAAAAAAAAAAAATTATCACCACCTGGGAATGCTGAGAAAGGGAGGGAGGGTAGCTGGAAACTCAGGTCCTTAGCAGGCTAAGGAAGTGTGAGCAGTAGCAGCAAGAACAGAGTGTGTGTGTGTGTGTGGGGGGGCAGATCGGACTCGAGGGGATCAGAATTGCAGCTAGTCATACTAAGCAGTGGGCAGTTTGTGTCCCAACTGTCTGTGTGGGAAGAGGAGAAAGATGGTAGAAAAGCTATGTGAGTGAATGCTCTGATACCTGAAATATAAGGCTGAATAAAGCTTAATAAAATATATGAATGGATAATTTATTTACTGGATGTGTACTTCTGGAGTAAACAAAACACTTCATTAATTTATGCATGCAAAAAAAAAATAGATGAAATGCAAAGCTTAAGTCTAATATTGATCGAATTCTGTGGAAGTTTAAGTTTAGTGCTGTATTTCATTTCAGAAATGAATTCAGTAGCAAAAAGGTGAAACAAAAAAACAGACAAAGAAACCAACTGCCCAAATGAAGCGTTTTTTTTTGAGTCAAATGGAATATGCTGTTTGACAATTATTGTAACAAAATACTTGTGATACATGCAGTTTGAGCTGAGAAATTCTTTTCCATTTCATCTAAAAAAAAAAAAAAAAAAAAAAAAAAAAAAAAAAAAAACATATTCTTTTTACTGGCCTGAAACGAAATTTATAATTATGTTTGATTTGTTCCACTCAGCCTAACAGTCAGTTTGAATTGGCTTAGAAGGTGAACGGTCTTTTTAGTTTCTGGTTCTGAAAGATTGAAAGTTTAGATGAAAGAGACAGAAATTATAGCATCTCTACGTTGGAGAAAATGTTGCTTGCTTTTTTCCCCTGTGTTTTGTTTCATTTACTTTATTTTTTGAGGTATGAGTTGCCTTGGTTTTGGCTTTATAGACCTTTCTGAAAAAGATTAGCTGGTAATGGCAATAATGTCAATTTTAATAAATATTTTGAGACAACAAAGAAAATTAACAGCCTTGTGTATCTTATGACAAAGATCCTTAAGGATTTAAAGTCTTTTTTTACTCACTCTGGAACACTGAAATCAGTCTCCAAAGGTGAACATTCTGGAATATTTGTGCCTAATTGCAAGCTTCTGTGTGTTTATCTCCACGCTGAGTAGCTAAAATAGCTGTAGTGAGTTGATCTGTTGTGTGAGTGAGAAAGTTGGAGCCACCATTGTCTGCTGCCTTGGGGAACTTGGTGATTATGGACCTGATTGGGATTTGCTTATTTATCAGTGTAAATTTCCTGGTATATGTGTACGTGGGTTCAGTACTGAGTTCTGTACTTCATTATTGTCCCATTTTTTTCTAATAAAAAAGAGCTACATAGTTCACATCAATAGGACTTTTCTTTCACTGCTTTTACAATGTTGTTAATTGCTGCTTCAAGACTTACATTTATATTACTACTTTTAAGCAATAAATAACTGTCTGAGTTTAGCCGTTATGTGGTGTCATAGCCCCTTGAAACTTTTTTTTGCTGATGTGTGTACGTTCAGGAATACCTTTAATTTTTTTTTTTAGTTTAGGGTTTGGGGTTTTTTTGGCATTGGACTACTGTTGATTTTCTGTGGCTTCTACTAAGGAAACTGAACATTCTTACTTTGGAAAGGTTTATTTGTGGCATGCACACAGAAAACAGTAGCAAAACATCTAACAGTAAGAACCCAACAAATCTACCACAGCAGGTAAGTTTTGTTTGAAGCGAATGTTCTTTTCCTCTTAGATAGTGGATATTGTTCTCTTAAAACAACCTTCTACGAGTTGTATTGTTCTTGAAGTTTATAGGGGCTGGAAGCAAAGCTCCCTGAAGTCAGGAGGAGACATTCCAGTGACTTCAAATCTTTGGATCAGGCCTGTCACGTGAGATTAGCTCCTGACAGAGGATGCTATGAGCACAGGAGCAGAACAGAGAATGATTTAGGGATGGAATTTCACTTATGCCCTGATCATCTATGCTTTGTGAATATGTGTTAGACCCAATCTTTTAAAATAATATTACATTTATTTTGTATTAAAAATGCCTGTATTGTTTTGTGTTGTGAATATGTGGTTTTATAGGAATAGTTTTCTAACTTACGATTTACAACTTCTGTCTATTTGTGTCTCTATTTCTTGGCTTCTGTTAAAGGATTCTTTTTGGATATGAGAGTTCAGAATCTCTTAGGCAAGTTCTTATAATCTCAATAATGCTGTGAATGATACAAACAGAGTTAAGGAAGGTACTCTCTAGTGTGAAACAGCAAGTTAAAAACAACTGTTTGAGTTCTGCTTTTCTTGTTAAGGAACGTGTTCTGTACAAGAAACTAATGGCTTCCAAAGTTTCTCTTTAAAAAAAACCATCACCTATTCACTCCCCCCAAAAACAGAAGAGATTGCTCCATAATTTATGAAAAATTGCAGTCAGTTTGACGCATGCAGTTGATTTGGATTTGAAATTCACGTATCTTACACACACTGAAAGTAACCACGAGAAAACCCATGTAGTTTTGTAGAACTAAATAAAATAGAAGCATTTTACAGCACTTCTTTGGTAAGGCCAAATTTGACTAGGAGGTGGTAAACTTTCAAAGGTGATTTGTGTTCGTAAATGAAAGCCTATCAGACTTGTAAACACTCTAATGATGCTGGGCATCATTATCTTCAGGGAAAAATTGCCTTTGGTTCTTATTGATTGTGGCTCTTCTAATGAATACGAAGTCTGTGTGGTGAATGATAAGTGGTGTGTCTGTCACTCCTTCCTCGCCCTCATACAAAATAAGGCATTTACTCTCAGCTGGGATCAGGCACAACCTTGGGTTTGTTTTGTGTGGATAAAAGGCACCACAAAGGGGCAAAAAGGCGGCTAGTGTAACTATCAGCCACCACTACGTGCATGCAAACATCCCTACTTACACAGACATGATTGCATCCGTATATTACATACACAGGGTAAGCACCACATCTTTTACTTGAACTGAAAAAACTTTGCCTTTTTACATGTAGACTGTGGTTAATGATTCAGTCATCTGTAAGTCTAACTCATCCAAACTTCTCTCAGATTCTGGAAGTGGATATTCCTATTTGCAAAAATTTAAATATGTCATTTATGCTTACATTGTATAGATTTGTAGCATAGTTACATGTAAGGATTGCAAAGAACAGCAACTTGATTTTCAGTTTGCCTTAATTTGCCGTTATCCATGTGCTGCCTTTCATGCTTAAATATTTACATGAGGAATAAAGGAAGTCTTAGAGGTGATATGGCCAGTGGTATATTTCTGAGGAAACAGAAAAGGAAAATTGCCATTTAAAAATTGTATAGCTTAGAAAAAATGCTGTAGAACGGAAATACTGAATGTCGTATGAAGAAAATATCTTTTTTTTTTCTAGGTAAACAGCATAACAGTGCTTTATGTAGTAAAAGGAATCTGTAATGTTGGAGGCATATCTTGAGTAAATTTGCTGTAAATAGAAACGAAATATTTGTAAAGAGTATATTTACATTGCAGTCATAAAAATTAACAGCACTGACAAGGAATTGTCATCAAAGACATTTTTATAGGTTTAAGAATTCACCTCGATGCTTTGCTTATTGACTTCTTTTGGTGTTAATTCTTTTTGTACTGTTGTATGTGGTTGCCTGCAAAGTGTGTCCTTGTGTACCTGGCTGTCTTTGTTTAGAGTTTTATTGTAGGAAAATGTGGATCTAGGTCTTCTGCTTTTTATGAATAGGAGAAAATGCGTAGGATTTTATTTCCACCACTTTCTTATCTTTTTTTTTTATGAGGTTAAACATTTATTTAAAATCAAGGTAATGAACTGTTCCCATCGTGTGACGTTTTACTGTCGTTACGCAGTGCTTTGAAATTCAATAGTTTCCAAGAATTATATCAAAACTGTTGCTGCGATTTTATTGAGCAGGTAATTCTCTGTGGGATTTATGTATCAGCTCCAAAAGGGTTCACATGGTTTCATAGACAGGTTTAAATCACAGTTTTTTCTTCTATCAGCTAAAAGTGTTGCATGGTCTTTTTTTGTTGTTTGGAATCATATTTTCATGTTTTCAAAATCTCTGCATTCATCTCTGCATTCCCAATTTCTCTATGAATGAAAGATTAAATTAGCAAAGCAATACCTCACAAAGCGATCAAACAGTGCACAGAGAGCAGCGGATAAGACCTTCAATATCACTGTTGTAATAATTCAAAGTGTTACTTGTAATATTAGTGAAAACATTTTTGGAGAAATGTTGAGAATGGTTGTGAAGTTAATGAAAAGTTCTAAAGATTATTTCATCCTCATCTGACAGCTGTTTCATTATTTTCATTACCCAGAGGTAATGAAATGGCTAATTTATTATGTAAGTGTGTTCGTTTTCAAAGAAAACATTTGCAACTTGCTTGACTGCAATGTGACTCTGGTTAAGTGAGTGAGCCAGATCTCAGCGGTGTTCTCTCATAGATGGAACTGTAAGTGATTTGTGCTCTAATTATTCAAAGCACATGTATGAGTATGCTGCGGACATAAGCACAAACATAAGTATATAAATCAGGCTCAGTCTTTCCAGCCAAATGAAAAAGTCACTTGCCACTCCCTTTTGAGGAGGAAATGCATCTCGTCACCTGTCAATTCAGACTTCTTTAATAAGTAGTTTCCAGTTTTATCATTTTATTCAATTAAAAATCTATCAATAGATATTTGCCATATCCTTCATTGATTCCCCTTTTGTTCTTCAATTCTTCCACATTTTTTGTCATTTCATCTTTTGTGCCTAGAAGAGCAAGGTGCTCAAGTTGATGATAATTATGTGTATGGTGCTCAGAAGGTCCACAGAATCCTAGAACCATTAAGATTGGAAAAGATCACAAAGATCATCTAAACCAACCATGAAGCAAAATAGCATTAAGCAGAAAAGAGATAAACTGAGTGTTTAGCTTGAGACATTTGATGTGATATCCAGCTTCTCTGCTGTGAGGGTGGCTCAGCAAAAACTGACATACTG
Organism: Pavo muticus; assembly: GCA_016647715.1. Classification (NCBI taxonomy): domain Eukaryota; kingdom Metazoa; phylum Chordata; class Aves; order Galliformes; family Phasianidae; genus Pavo; species Pavo muticus. The sequence continues at coordinate 2,149,234 of JACDJE010000175.1, forward strand.
TGCACATTTTGTATAGAGAAGAGCTCACAAAGACCTGCAAAATATCCCTTGAATTCTGTGAAGCAAATCTGTGTGCTGTATCAGAGAGATGGTGTTTGGTAACCACTATTCTTCCACTAGTACTGCAGTCCATTCTCTAGGGCAAGTAGGCCCCTGCAATGTGAATGAGGATGTGGCTCCACAAGGAGTACTGGCTATAGTCATAATGCTGTTGCTGTAATATTGTGCGTTTACTGTCTCACACAATCTGAGTTGATTAGAATGTGTTGTGTCTAATGTTGTGTCTTTAAAATATTGTTTCAAAAGTTATATTTATGAATGAGTTGAAAATTAATTTTTATTTAAGTATGCCTGTCTAGATTGAAAAAAATAAATTGGAAATATCCAGATTGCGGGGTAGTAAAACCAATCTCCTTATGTTAGGCATGAGTCATAAGATCACCATGCTTGATTGGCTGATCTGCCACAGTTACCCATAACTACAGCCTTTAGTCTGTGAGGCTTCAATACAGAAAGCAACGTTACTTTGCACCAAGACCACAGTCAACGAAGTGCCAATTGGATGACACAATTACTTATTACTTTCTTAATCCCACACGGTTTTCTAATAATATTTCAGAAGGCCTAGTATCCTCTGGGAAATATGATGCATCATCCAGGTTCGTGTATCACATACTTCTAGTTCTATGCCAAAAAAATCTCTTAGCTGAAAACTGCATTACAGCTTTTGTAATAAATAAATTGAGTGGGTTAAGAGCTTATACAAATATGTTAAGGCCAAGGATGCACAACAGAGGCCCTAAGATACTTTGGCTGTGCATCAAGTGATGTGGACATGGTACTTTTGGTCTAGGAGGGACTAGAACTGAGCAGTGTAGACGCAAGAAGTTCTGCATCAGTGGACTTTAAGGGCAGGCATCTCTTCTGGCCCGGGTGCTTACATCAGTAAGTACAGCAGATGTAAAGTTGCATCAAGAGGCTGATTTGGATGTGAAGTAATGCTGTGTAGGATGGCAGCAAGAAAAGCAAAACATTGTGGGTAGCACTATTCCCATTTCAAATTAGCTGTGTTGCTTCACATAGTCTTTTCACTGCTAGATTACACTGATTTGCGTGTCATTTGGTTTCTTTAGCAATGTTTTCACTTTCTAAGGAAAAATGGCCTTGAATTCAAGCAAAATGGATCACTCCAACACTTAGTAAGACTTAAGTTTTCTAAGTGAGGTCTTAATCTACAGGTAAAAGTAGCCTGAGGGTTTATTTTTTGTTTTTTAATTTTCACTATGTGCTTCTGTTTATCTAAATGAAGTAAATTTTTCTCTTCAGGCATGTCTTTGAATATGTCTGAATAGAAATTGGCTGTGTATGTTGGGTTATGTGATAAAGGTCTGGCAACTCCTAACAAAGCTGACACAAACGAGAAAGAATAGTCTCTGTCAAATACTGGAACTGGATTATAGAATATTTTCTACATACAACAGAATTAAGCATAACTGCAGCCATAGAATTTACCTACACTCAGAGCCATGTGTAAATATATGCACATGAAATCTAATGTGTTTTATTAAGGAGTTGTTCACACATCCTCTTCTGACTGTAACTGTGCTGAGTAAAAAGGTTACTGCTCCCAGTACCTCATTAGGGCACTTCTGTCAGAGGTTATCACAGCTGGCTGCCAGCTGAGCTGCTCACATGCATGGTTCCTAATCTATTTCTCTTGAAATGAGTGGAGATGATGAAGATCTATTATTTACCATTTAAATTTTTTTTACTAAAGAGGATCAAGTGTTGCTCACAGGAGCAACACTTGAAACTGGCTGAAATGAGCAGGGCAATATATTCCATCAGGCCAATATAGACCTCTATAGAAGGTCTATAGAGTGGATTTCAGTGGGTGCTGGCAGAACTGGAACATTTATTCATGGCCTATGTGCACTGAATTTGCATCACTGATTGTTTAGTCTTTTCACATTGCAATATAGATATGGCCTTAGGCTGGTGTATAGATTGGTTCTTGGGTGTAGTTTATTATTCATAGACAGGATTCAGTTAAAAGAAAATGTAATATTTACAGACTTGTTCAGTAGAGCTTTTTTTTTACCCTGATTTAAATATCAGTTTTACATTCATGCTGGTTCTGCTTTGAGCGCTCAATACTGATTCAGAATCCCCTGTTCCATCTGAAGACATGAAATCTATTTTTATAATAACAATTATTTATTTAAAAATAACACAAAAACCCTCTGGTTTGGTTCAAAATCCATTAAACCCAGTAGGATAAATTCTAATGCCCTTTGTAAGGCTACTATCAGCATTTTGTCTGAGCACTGTATGAATTCTAAAACTTGTGCTTTTTTCCACCCACTCTTCTATTTGCTGGTATTTGCCTTAATTTTTATGGTAATGATTTAATATAGAGAAGAAGAGAGTTTCTCAAAGCTGCAAGATTCATGGTCACTGTAATTGTACACCATTCTTTTTGTGAGTAGTTTTGTTATTACAGACATCTAAATTTAAGTAAATAAACATAGACTGAGTTAAGTAGATGATAAGTGATTTAGAAATGGTGTTAAATCAAGCATCGTAGATCCAAGTGCTTGCATAATAAGTTATGGATTGTTTTATTTTTAAAATGTTAAAAATGAAGAGGAGAATATAGGAAAAAAAAAAAAAAAAGCATATCAATCATAGAATCATAGAATGGCCTGGGTTGAAAAGGACCACAATGATCATCTAGTTTCAACCCCCCTGCTATATGCAGGGTCGCCAACCACTAGACCAGGGTGCCTCCTGGGATGGGGCATCCACAACCTCCTTGGGCAACCTGTTCCAGTGTGTTATCAGCTTCTGAGTGGAAAACTTCCTCCTAATATCTAACCTAAACCTCCCCTCCCTCAGTTTAAGACCATTCCCCCTTGTCCTATCACTATCCACCCTCGTAAACAGCTGTTGAATCAATGCCAGTTTGGAAAAAAGAACGCAAACGACTTAACGGTTAACGGTTTACCATTTAGTCATAGATTTTATTAAAGTTAGTTTAGAATAATGTAAACTGTGAAATCTTTCAAATTTTCTACCTGACTTTGTCCTCATTCACACGAATTGTACTTCATGGGAGGGCAACATTTTAGGAATGTGTAACACAGGTGATTGTCAAAGTACAGGGGCCAGAATACAGACACAGTAATTTGTTTGAACTCAAGTTTTTTGCATACTTACAGTTATAGATGACAGAAATCCCAGGAATGGCACAAAGCTGCATCAGGGGAGGTTCAGACTAGACATTAGGAATTGCTTCACTGTGAGGGTTATCAAACACTGGAATAGGTTCCTTATAGATGTGGCTGGTGCTCTGTACCTGTCAGTGTTCAAGTGGCACTTGGATAATGTCCTCAGTAACATGCTTCAGCTTTTAATTAGCAATGGAGAGGTCAGGCAGTTGGATAAGATGATATTTGTAGGTCTCTTGCAACTGAACTATTATTCCATTCCAATCATCAATAAGTTTGTCTTTTTAAAGTTCTTAAACATGTGATTTCATATATATATATCTAGAGTGGGATTTCAGCGAGACTTCCTGCTGAAGGAATATATTAATTCATGTGTGTAAGTAAGTACTCCAGAAAGGGGAAGAAGGTTGCTTCTCTAGGAGTTTTCCTGGCTGATTGTGCAGAAAATATTGTTTGAGTGATGCAGGGAACGTATTGTGTTGTTAACTATGTTAGGGGCCTCCTACTGTTTTGGCTAGGCATACAGTGCTTCTATTGGACCATTTTGTTCAATTTTAAGGGGGAAAATGATTAAAAGTACCCATGATCATCTGAGATGATTTATGTGGAAACTGTTTTCTGTAAAAAAAAATTCTGGAAGACAATGGGAAAATGATCTAGTTATCAATCACAGTGTATAAGGAGGAAAAAATTAAAAGCCATTAAAATTATATTTCTTTCTATAATTTAAACAAAAATATAGAAATCGCTATCAATCTTTAAAGTGTGCACGCCATTTAAAATGTGTCCATTTGTTGAGTGAAGTTACATCAGCAAGCTCATGTATCTGTGTCTTAAAGTGGACTTCTGTGTAATAGTGACTGGGTAGAAATACTGTATGTGTGCATGGTGAGGTGTCATCAAGAAGCTTTAGACAGAGTGGTTTGTAAAATAAAGTAGATGTTTGAGAACGGTTTCAAAATCAGAAAATTGAAGCAATTTTTTCTCATTGGCACTTTTTCTTCCCTTCTTTTTGTAAAATCTTCTTAATGTCCCCACTGGTACATTAGGACACAAAGTAATTATGAAAAGCAAAAGAAATCCTGAGTTTATTGGCTAAATTTGGATAGAATTTTTGACATGGCTGACCATCCTTCAGATAAGATCTTTGTGTCAGAGTGCAGAGGTCAGGGTATAGAAGCCTTGGGATATCAAAAGGTGGTGAGAAGAATGGCTGGGATTTCCAGCAGCCTAAGAGTGCTCTTTTGTCTCTGGTGGTCAGTTGTCGAGGATGATGCCTGTGTACATCAAAGAAATGTCTAAACAGTGTTATCTAGGCCTGTCCTTTGCCCCCTACCATGTAATGGGCCTCTTTTCAGGAAAACATTGGGAAAGCTGAGAAAGCGAGTTGTCCTATGCTAGTGCTATTAATTCAGCAAGAAAGCAGATCAATAACGTTTGCACTAACCAGTAAAACAATCTGTTAGTTTCTAAAAATGCAGATTAGCCAATCCTTTTTTTTTTTTTTTTCCCATAACTGACATTAGCTGAGACCATATTGCTTAAAGAATTCAATTTCTGCCTGCTTTGACAATTATGGAGAATTATTCTGAGGAAAAAACAACCAAACAAACAAAAACAGTGAAAAAAGAGCTGATATTTTGTGCAATTCATACTTAAAATATTGATGTCTGAAAGAGTGATACCATCATTTTCAAGAAGGATGTGCTTTCCTCATCAACAAATGAGCTACAATAACAAACCAAAGCTTGTACCTAATATATACATCCCCTATATTGCCTTCTATTGAAGGAGCAACAGCTGATTGTTTCCTTTGTGCTAAATGCAATACAGAAATCTATTCTGAAAATGTTACAAGGAAAGAAATTCTGACTATTATGAATATTTTCTATTTTTGCCCATGCAGAAGGAAAACACATGATTTGCTTCCTTTTTCCTTTTTCCTTTTGTTTGTTTGTTTGTTTGTTTTTGAAGGTATAAACTCTTTAAAACCTCACTTTTGCAGACAGACACTGGCTACTGCGAGTTTTAGTGGTGAGCAGCCAGGGCAATAATCTGGGGCCCCAGCCAAGCGGGAGCTCGTTAGACTAAGGTGGGTGGTTACAGAGAGGAAGTCAGACTAGAAATGGACTGGTACTTCTGGTTCCTGGCTTTTTTGTCAATTCACAACAAATGGTAGTACCTATATCACTATGTGATGCCACTGTCATTCTTGAATTTAATAGAACCGTGTAAAAAGTTGAGTCTTTGCAGGTCTGAGAGTTAGTGCAGTAGAATTTTACAAATTTTGTTTGTAGACCATTTTCTAGGAATATTTAATAAAGCCAAGATTTAATTAAAAAGAAGGATTCATTGCTGCCCGCATCTTGCTAACTGTATCATAATATACTCCAAGTCTTAACTAATTGCAAATATCTCAATCCATAACTTTATTGAAAAGAATAGATCAAATGAATGGAGGACAAAATCCATACAAAACGAGATCGTTTTCTGAAGTGAAATCCGATTCTCTAGTTCTGTTGTGAATCTGGCTAAACAGATGAATTTAAATTCCTATTAAAAGTGATTCATGTCTGCAAGTATCTTATTTCAATAGTGGCTTAGCTAACAGACTTAGCTAATGAGTAGGTCACTGTATCCTAGCATAAAACGATATTCACAGACTCACAGAATCATAGGGGTTGGAAGGGACCTCATCGAGTCCAACCCCCCTGCCAAAGCAGGTTCCCTACACCAGGTCGCACAGGTGGGCATCCAGGCGGGTCTTGAATATCTCCAGAGAAGGAGACTCCACAACCTCCCTGGGCAGCCTGTTCCAGTGCTCCGTCACCCTCACCGTAAAGAAGTTCTTGCGCACATTGGTGCAGAACTTCCTATGCTCCAGTTTCTGACCGTTTCCCCTTCTCCTGTCTCCACATACTGCTGAAAAGAGTCTGGCCTCGCCACTTTGCCCCCTACACCTTAGGTATTTATAGACCTGGATCAGGTCCCCTCTCAGTCTTATTTTCTCAAGGCTAAACAGACCCAGTTGACTTAGCCTTTCTTCACTAGGGAGATGCTCCAGGCCCTTCACCATCTTTGTGGCCCTCTGCTGGACTCTTTCCAAGAGATCCCTTTCTTTTTTGTACTGGGGAGCCCAGAACTGGACACAGTGCTCCAGATGAGGCCTTACCAGGGCAGAGTAGAGGGTGAGGATCACCTCCCTCGACCTGCTGGCCACACTCTTTTTAATGCAGCCCAGAATGCCATTGGCCTTTTTGGCCACAAGGGCACACTGCTGGCTCATGGCCAACCTGTCATCCACCAGGACACCCAGGTCCCTCTCTGCAGAGCTCCTCTCCAGTTATGTCATGAATGTATAATTTGTAATTAATAATATAGAAATCAAGGAAGCAAGAGAAAAATGAAATTTCTCTCAAAGATTCCCAGGCTATGTCTGATGTTTACAGAATTGCCTCTTTATTTACCTGTACTAGACACACACTAAGAACCTGCTGTGATGTAAATTTGTTACTAGTCCTCCCGTACTTCCATTTAAAAATCTACTTTAAAAAATATAATTGAATATATAAGAAATAGATTTTTTTCTGTCATAACCATCTGCTTATAAGTTTTTCATTAGACTGGAAGCTTTTAAAATTGTTTGCTTTTACATTTTGTTTTGCCCAACTGCTGGTAGGAGAGTTGAACCTCACTCTGTAATGCAGTGGTGTCTCTTTCCTAATGTCAGGTTTAAGACAGAGTGGCCTTATGAAGAGGACTTTGTGAGACACTTGGGTTCAGGGAGCAGGAGAATGACCCTCTGAAGCCTGTGGTTTTACCTTGTTTTGGTTATGAAAGTGTTTCAAATAAATGGCAGATAGCATTGTGCACTTTGTTCTCAATGATACAGCATAATGATGAGACAAAATAAGAAGTGAAGAAAAAGCAGTTAAAATATGCAAATTAATAAGATTATACAAAGAATATTGATATATGGAAAGAACAAGGAGAATGGTTTTAAACTAAAGAAGGGGGGATTTAGATTAGATGTCAGGGGGAAATTTTTCACTGAGAAGGTGGTAAGGTGCTGGAACAGGCTGCCCAGAAAAGCTGTGGATGCTCCATCCCACTTGGAGTGGGGTGGGAGGTGTTCAAGGCCAGGTTGGATGGAACCCTGGAGAGCTTGATCTGGTGCCTGATTTAGTGGTTGGCAGCCCTGCCCACAGCAGTGGGTTAGAACTGGATCTTTGAGATCCCTTCCAACCAAACCATTTGATCATTCTATGCTTTGATGATTCTGTGAACGTGTGACTCTGTTTGTGAGGAGAATGGAAATAGCTTTAAGAAATTTGCTGTTTAAGAAATTTGTCTATGTAGCATGTCATGCTCCATGGTGCTGTGCATAACCACAAACGACACTTAAATCACAGTTTGGGCAGTATATACAGAGAAACTCAGGAGTGAGTGTAGAAAACTTAGTGTAAAGAGGGCAGGTACTCAACTAGCTCATGTGTTTATTTAGTCTATGTAGTTTTAATGGTGAACAAAATGTTTCTTCTCATGGTTTTCTGGATGTATGCACAGCTGCTGTGTGACCTGGATAGTGCCTCTGGGTCTGCAACAGTTTCAAAATGTAACCAGCATTAATTAAAAACCTTGACTCAAACCACACACAGTGATTACATCCTCAGAGCCATAGGACTCTACATGCATGCAAGAAATGCAGTGTGGTCTTGCCACAGAATAACCCCTGGCCTTGTTTTGTTTTGCAACACAGATACTGCAGAGGAGCCACATCTCCTGTTTGACTGTAGCTAGTAAGTGGATGGACTGTGAAACTGGTTAACTGTGCTTGAGTGGGAATGCCTGCCTTATCGAGTAGCATTAATTATTGACTTCATCTGTATGGGTCTTCCAATAAACTCATTTCTATAGAGTCTACCACTAAGGACTGTTGTGTGTGACAGATTGTGAGCAGGTGACTAACGGCTATAGCTATGTTACTGCGCGAGGGAAGTATTTTGTCTTTGCATTTTGTGCAAAGTTCTTATGAGATCATGAAACCAGAGCAGTTAATGTCAGCTGGTAAAGAAAACTGCTTTAAAAACAAGTGTTATAAACATCATGTTATGAACTGATTACTGAGCCTGAGCCCATCAGTTTATATTTGCTGATGTGTATATAGATACAGGTAAGACCTAGCCACCTGGTTCACTTTTATCCATTACTGGTGTATGGCTATTGCTTTAAAAGAGCTTCTTATTGGTGTATGGGGGTACAGTTGCCTGAAACACTTGAAGAGGTGATAAGCAGAATTTATTCAGAGCAAGGAAAGATTCAAAATTGCTTATAAACTAAAAAAGAACTATTCAAGAAGGAAAAGTTTTATACAACTCTAATTTGGTAAAGAATGTGCATCTTAATGAGAGAGTGCTATTCATGTAGTATATAGAGTGTTGATTGAATGGATAAGAGGATTAAGAAAAGATAATATACTATTTCTATGTCTGTAATGTATGGACCTGGGAACAATGGTAGAAGTTAGCAGTCAGAGAGTCAGAAAGGAAAGACTTTGATATTGTGAAAATATTGTGAAACTTGCTGATAACATGTCAAAAAAAGAAGTCAAAAGATTGAAGAGTTTCTGAAAGGAATTGGACAAATTCATAGAAGAAACATCTGTGAATACCAGTTAACCATCAGGATAAGGCTATAAACTGCACTTCAGATCAGGTGACTGCCAAAACAGCCTTCCTTTCTTGTGCTCCTTCCTGAAAGCTACCTGAAGCCACAGTGGGAAGCAGGGTGGTGAGCTTTGGGGACCTTATATATGATACAGCTCCAGTATTTCCACGTTCTAAGTTTTAAGTGAACAGCAAAATTCTAATAGGGGTAGGTTTGTAATTGTGTATACTAGTTATTGCTTCCTTCTTCACAGCTTTTGACACAAAAGACAAGGAAGAAAGATAATATTTCTGTCTGAAAGTGACATGGGCCCTTTGTGGGCTTGAGTCATACTCTTCTTTAGCCAGAGATCATGTTCCTGAGTCTTAGACACCTTGTAGGCAAACAGCAAATTTAATGGTTTTTCCTTATTACTTAGGGAGATGTTCTCCTAGAGGGTAAATTCTTTAGAGTACTTCGTATTTGGAACATCCCATATTCTACCATAGAGCTATTGTTCTGGTGCGCTTAATGAAATTATTTTTCTTATTCTTCAAAAGCTTTACTGTGGTGCTTTTTTTCCTGAAAGTGGTGTGTAGTAGTGGTGTAGTAGTGTTTATGTAACATTTAACATTATAACATTTATATATTAAGATGAGTTATAACAAATTAGTATACTCTTAAGCCTCCCATGTCAGATGTACATTGACAAAGACATGGGAGGTAGGTGCCCTGTGGAGAGTAGGTAAATTATGCCATAACACTAAGCTATATCTTTCTGAAAGAGCTTTTATCAAATGTCTAGGATGAAGCCTTTATAAGAAGTTTTTTTTTACTGTTTTTGGAGAAGAAATGTGCGTGTGTAAAATATCCCTGGTGCATAATTAAAGGAAAATGGATCCTGGCAAATATGAGAGAGTCAGCCCTTAAAGTAAAGAATTTTGCTCTTACACAAATTACAGGATAAATGGATGCTTGGAGATATGAAGAGTAAGCCATTAAAGGCAAGAATTTTGCTGTTACATAACAGCTTGTTCCTAACATGTTGATCGGTACAATATGTCCAGTTGTGGTGTTTTAGAAATACCATTTTGTACTGTTCATGCTGTCTGTTAAGAGTGCTACTCCATTCTTTTCTCAATCACATGAACTCTGTTCTTTTTGAACTTTCCTGATTGTGAGAGTCTGTTTTCTTCTACAGGAGTGAAGTACAGTGAGTTAGATTAAAATGTGGGAGCAATGCCTAGGTTATTTAAAAAATGCCAAGAACTATCAACTAACTGAAATCATGGTACTAAAAATATGTAAATGAGAGCATCTTAATTTTTGTACTGGGAGTAAGCAATCGCTCCTTGTGCACTGTTGATGTGCCACTCATGAATTTGTTAGACTTCTAGCAGATGCCTTTCAGTCACCTTTTTTATATTCTGAAGGATGTCAGTCCATTGAAGCCTGCTAATTCTTTTGGTGTCCCTTCTTGTATTTCACTGAGTCTTTTCAAGTTCTACTGTGTCCTTTTTTACAAAATGGGCCTAAAGTGCACACAGTGCACTCTGGTATAAGAAGATTATGGATTTATCCAGTAGCACAGTAACATTTTCTGTCTTGCTTTCAGCTCCTTTCCTCTTAACTCTTAAAATCTGATTTGCTTTTGTTGTTGTTGTTGTTTGATTGTTTGTTTGCTAATGAAAGCAAAAAGAAAAATTTTTGTTAGAATTTACTAATAAGGTCACTTACTGAGTTATTACTCAATAATGAGCACTACTGAGGTTGCTTTTCTCAATGAAGAAATTTGACATTCTTGGTAATTTTTCTCTACAGGAGTATACTGAGAATATAATTTCTGGTGCAAATATATCATTCTTAATAGCAGTTTTCTTGGATGATTATGGTTACAAATTTAAATACCATATCTATTAGGATTATATGGTGTGCATTCATACTTGACAGAAAGTGTGTGGTTGTCATTATGAGGTATGTAACTGCCATTAGGCTGTTTTAAGATTTTTATGGTAAAAAATAATTGCTATTTGTAATTTGTATTGCATATGTTATAGTTCTATTTTTCTCCTCTCCTACGAATATTGTTGATGTTTGTGTTGTATAATGCGCTATAATTTACTTTCCAACCTGAACAACACAAAATGTCAAATCGGGCATAAATGTCATAATAACAACGATCTCTTCAGCTACAGCTTCTTTCTGTATTATGAGGTAAAAAAAATAATAAGGATTTTAACATCACTTTCAACAAAATGTCAGAAATCACACCTCTGTCAAATTCATTATCATCCTGGTGGGTTTGATTCCAGAACTGTTTTTTTTGACAAATTCTGAGGATGTAGTACAGTGGAAAATTTAAAGATCATCTCCCTGCCTTCCAAGGTCCACACATCTACCAGGAATTTAAAGTAAATTGCTAAACATTTAATAAGTGCTAGAACAAATGATGATCCAGCACAAAAAGCTATTGTAGGAAAAGTGTATTCTGATCTAAGCTCTGTCATAGTTCCGATGTGACTTTGAAATATTTGAACTAAGTCTTTTAAAAGCATTTAGATGAATTTACCTGTTGTGCGTTTTTCAGTTTTAACTGGGGACTCGGGTGATTATGGGAACTATGCCAAGATCACTTCAGACTGTAACTTCCCATCAGTAAAATGGAGAAAAGGCATACCCTGTGGTTCTACTAGGGAGTCAGTAAACATGGAGGTGTTCAAGAATTATGATATAGAAGCTGTGATTTGAAAGAAGAAAAACTGGAGATTATAGTACTTCTCAAAACTAAGATGGCACAATTTTTAATTAAGTAAGTCTGAGAATTTTACTATTTGGAATGTTATCAATTGATGCATCTAAAATGCAAAACTAAGTTCTTTTGTGTCATTTTTGAGTAGAAGTTACCAGATGAGAGAGTTAAGGAAAATATATCTGAAACCAAGGTAAGCTAAAGAGATCAAAATTCTAATGATTCCTGGTAATTAAAGTAAGTGGATCAGATAGAAAGTTGTGTACTGTATATTTGTTTTAATTGGAAGCAGTGACATATATTCCTTTCTAATTTATTGACTATGAAATGAAACCATCCATTGGTACAGATACACTTGGGCAGATATCAGGTCTATATAACGATAGGGAGAATACATAAATGGTAGATTGGAAGTACAAAAGGTACAAAACGTGGAGCTATTGAGGCGTCTGGAGCACAGATCTTATGAGGAGAAGAAGCTGAGGGAACTGGGATTGTTCAGTTGGGAGAAAAGGAGACTCAGGGGAGACGTTATGTCTTTCTACAACTGCCCGAAAGGTTTTGGCTAGGTGGGGGTTGGCCTCTTCTACCGTGTAAATAGAGATAGGATGAGAGGTAATGGTCTTAAGTTGCACTGTGGGAGGTTCAGGTTGGTATTAGGAAAAATTTCTTCTCCCAGAGACTGGTGAGGCACTGGAATGGGCTGCCCAGGGAGGTGGTGGAGTCACCGTCCCTGGAGGTGTTCAAGAAACATTTAGATGAGGGACAAAGTTTAGTGCGGAAATACTGGTGGTAGGTAGGTGATTGAACTAGATGATCTTGGAGATCTTTTCCAACCTTGGATGTTCTATTTTTCTATGAAAATGGTAGTGGAAATTGTGTAATAACTGTAATAGTTTGCAGTGGAATAGCAACATCGCTATCTTTGAAGTTAAACGATAAACACGAGTGTATCAGATCACATACAGAACAGAAGATTTCATTTAGTTCTACTTCATACTGGCAACAGAATGTAATGTGCCTGTTCCCCAGCTCTGAGATAATGCCACATCTCGTCTCCTGACCCAATGTACTATCCAGAGTCCTGCATCACATGGTCTGATATATGAAGTCTTTCACAAGGACAGTGAAGAAAGTTGAGAGTTCTTCAGAGGTATTTTTCTAAGCACTCAAACGGATGTTACTCAGCCAGTTTTTTTTTTTTCCCCAGGACGACAATTACAAGGGATGAAGGAGCACTCTGAAGGAAGTGTTTTGAACAGTTAGAGCTGTTAATAGCTGCAAAAGCACCAGTCAGGCTGTATCTTTAAGTTTTTAAGAAATAGTCTTTGAGCATTTGTTTAAGATTTTTACACAGGTACAGCATGACTGAACAAATAGCTCTTCTGTGAGGTGCATGAATAACAATGAAATGTGAGTGAGATACAAAAGCAGAAATGGTTTCTTTTACTGGTAAGAGTGGTGAGGAAACAGTTGTGACATTCTGAAATGTTCCCCTTGTGCACTGAGAAAAGTAAGGCTTTTTCTGGCAGAGGCTTTACCTGTCATAAAACAATGTGTCAGATTAATAATGCATTCTATTGAAAAGGAATGGGAGGTTTGCTTAGCCATGATTCATCGTTGTCTGGTGCAGTAATTAAGTCTGTTGCTTGCCTTAGGGTCAGCATGACCCTGTTTACTTTAATTTTTCAGTTCTGAAGTTCTGTGCAGTGGATGTTTAAGGAGGAATTAGCAAGAGATAGCGATTTACTGGTTTATGTAGTTTTTGGCAAGTGTTTATTGCGCTTCATTATTTTCTTTTTTTCTTCTCATTCATTATTGAAGTATTGATAACACCTAATTGGCCTTTTGTTTTACTCTTTAATTACTTTTTTTTCCTTAGAGATCTTAAAAACACACTGTCATGATTAGGATCCTTGTCAGTTCAGTGATGGGAAGAACTTATTCAGTAATAGGAAATACTTGTATGACTTTAAATACGAAGCAGTATTTAAGAAGGTTCTTAGGTTCTTTATAACATTTTCACGTGAAAGATAATTCTGTTCTGCCTACCCTCTTACTTCATAAGAAGGAAGCAGTTCACTATACTTGCTTCCCCAGTTTCCTTTACATTTGTTAAGTATTTCACAGTGGATGCCTGCATGCTATTTTGCTGTATTCTTTAGTATCTTTTTTATAAATTCTGTTTTTTAATATCTACAAAAAATGAAGTGTAGTTTCCTGACATGATTTTTCTGGCAGCACTATTGGCATAGCTCACAATCATGAGTGTAACTTCTCTCCATGCATTAGAGAAGTGATGTCATCCCCAGCATATAGCCAAGCATATAGCCAGCATATAGCCAAGTGGAAGGACATCAGGGTCACTGAACAATGACAAAAATAAAAAAAGTGGGTGAAAAGATCTAGAAAAATTTATACAGAATGTTCCAAACTGAAATGTGCTAAACCCTGATCAGCTCTTGCAACTCTGGGTGAACCCAATGCAATCTTTCTGGACATGCAGCTGCCCAGGTCAACATAGCCCACGGGTCATACTGTGCAGTGTGTCTTTCCCACATTGCTGAAAGTAGCATTTTTCAGAATGAACTGACTGTTTCTGCTGTGCCCTTCAAATGGCTTTTGTGCCTCTGAGACAGTTTTTCTGCATATGTGTGGCAAGAAAGGGTGCTTCAGTTCAGACGGTCAAACTACTGTAATTTCCTTTACATCTAGCAGGAAAGGTTCAGCTTGATATGCTGGAAGGAAGGAATGCCACTTAGAGGGACCTTGACAAGCTTGAGAGGTGGGCCCATGCAAGTCTCATGAAGGTCAGAAGGTCAAGTGCAAGGTCCTGCACCTGGATCAGGGCAATCCCAAACAGGAAAGTAGGCTGGACAATGAGTGAATTGAGAGCAGCTCTGCTGAGAAGGACCTGGGGGTACTAGTAGATGAAAAAATGAATATGAACTGACAATGTGCATTTGCAGCCCAGAAAGACAACCCTATTCTGGGCTGTATCAAAAGAACTGTGGCCAATTGGCCACGGGAATTGATTCTCCTGTTCTACTCAGCTCTTGTGAGACCCTACACGGACTACTGCATTTAGGTCTGCGGTCTCCGTCAGAAAAAAAGACATGAACCTGTTGGAGCTAGTCCAGAGTAGGGCCATGAGTATGATGAGAGGCCTGAAGCACCTCTCCTATGGAGACAAGCTAAAAGAGTTGAAGTTGTTCAGCCTGGAGAAGAGAAGGCTCCAGAGAGACCTCACAGAGGATTTCCTGTTCCTAAACGGGGCCTACAGGAAAGGTGGGGAGGGAATCTATAGGGAAGTGTAAGTGATAGGACAAGGAGGGGGGGAGTGGATTTAAACTAAAGGAGGGTAGATTTACATTAGATTTTGGAATAAAATCTAATGGTGGTGAGGTATTGGAACAGTTCTCAGTTGCCCAGAGAAGTTATAATGCTCCATCCCTGGATGTGTTCATGGCCAGGTTGGATGGGGCCCTGGGCAACCTAATCTAGTGGTTGGCAACCTTGCCCATGGCAGGGGGTTGGAACTGAATGATCTTTAAGGTCCCTTCCAACTCAAGCCGTTCCATGACTCTATGGTCTTACAGCATGGCATGTATTGCATGCCATGGAACATGGAGTGAGAGCAGGTGAGTAAAGGTACCAAGTGTTTTTTGGATACTGTTGAAGTGGACTGTGTAGGATGATGGGAGAAAAATTTGCATAATCTTGTCCATGAGAAAGGAGTGCTTTTATTTAATTATTTGCAGAACTGAAACATAATGTAAAATGCCTGGATGTCAACTAATATATATGCAGTATAAGAAGTCAGGTGATCAGAAACCAGGAGCAAACTGGAATCTGAGTCATTTGCCGACGTAACTGTATCCACATCCTTGCCATTTGTTTTGCCTTTGAGCATGGGAGTAAATTTGAGATAAAGTATCTGATGCAGTTTCTTGTTTACATGCTGCTTTAGACATTTGAGTTGCCAGCAGGTCTTTTGGTTGGTTTGGTTTCCTGAAGATCTTACACGCTGTAAGTGGGATCCACAAAGGTGTCTTAGATCTCCTGTCAAAGCCTATCTGAGGCCACAAAACATCTACATGTGGGCATCTGAATTGAACCTGAAGACTCCCAAATATGGAGGTCTTCATGTAGACATCTACAGCTGCAGCTCTTATTAGGAATGGACATACAGTCAATGTGATCAGTGGAGCCAGGTGAGTGATATAGCTAATGCTGAAGTAAATAAACAGTAGTGGTTGGTCAGCTCCATTGATCTTATTGAATAGAGTGAAAAATTCTGCCTAGTGAGCCAATGCATATCTGTGGGCTGATTCCATTGCCTAAATAGTTATCCAGTTTCATTTGAGGTTCTGTGGTTTACCTGAGATGTTCACTGTTGGATAAGACTGATGACCTGCCTCAGACCTCTGTTAGAATCCGGTCAAGACAGTTCAAACTTAGCTTCAAAGTTAGAATATACCTATGGTTAGGAAGCTGAATCACACTCTGTATTTCTAGATGATTTTAAATGTCTCCTTTTGTACGCATCCAAAAGTACAAAACTGAGAAACATTCCATATTTCTCATGGAGGACACCATCCTGGACTACATGAAAAGTTCAACCCAATAGTTATTTCCAGTCTACACATAAAAAAACTTTTATGTAAGATTTTGAACACATTTTAATATTTCTGGCAAAGCAGAAAAAGCAGTTACACCTGCAACAATTTTAAAAACGTTTTGAGAAGAAAAGTAGTTGTCTTTCAATTAAATCAGTTGTTATGCTTGGCAGGACCATGTTTTAGTTCTTTTGTATATATTCTGCACACAGAATGCATCAAATAGTAAGTTATCGGGTATTTTGGAGGGGCAGTCTCCACTTTTCCCTGCTAAAGCAACAGGGCAAATCAGACAAGTAATCTTTGCTTGCTTTTCTGCTATAAAAGTATACCTTTCTGGGGATTAACTACATGATCAGCTCTTCCCTAACAGTTCTGTCAATTTATCCCTTAAATTACTGACTCATTTCACACAGATTTACAGCTCATTTAGGCAGACAAACACAATATTTTAACATACATTACGTCAGCAGCTGCATACTGACCAACTCTCACTGACTCTATATCTCTCACATATAATCTCCATGCTCATCAGGCACTCCTGGCATTGCTGCTGTGGGTTCTAATCAAATACAACAGGCCCTTCTGTACTTTCTTACTCTTCCTATTTCTCCCCTGGAACTTCTATTCTGTGCCTATATCAAGCAGGCAGGCTGCTTTTACATTCTGCATTCCACCACTGAAATCCAGAATAACATTTTTCTTCTACTTCTGCCCTCTATTAATATTCTTTGAGTGGTGTGGTGCTTCCAGCCCAAAGGAAAGCTAGAGATAGGCACTGAAACACTTCAGACTTCATTTTAGAAAGCACCCGATGCAGCATCCTAGAGAAATCTGGTTCATGACTGCACTACAGTTATGGAGAAAGAATGTCTGGCTGGCGTTAATCAAGATGCAAATATGCATTTTCTGGCTTATGTTATTGTTGACCTGGTAAATTACTAAAAGAACCTCTTCCAAAAATTGTGTGCATTCATACTCATGCACGTGTATTTCTTGCAGTGTTTGTTCTCTCTTTGTATTTCTCTAAACTTTGGCAATGCAATCTTTTAAGTGTCATCTGGTGAGGTTAATAGGTGTAAGGCTCAATCTGTGCATTGCTAATAGGAAGCCAGACATCACTGGACATCTTTAAGAGATGTAGTGTTTATTAAACATGGTGCAATAGCTGTTCCTTTGTGTATCCAGCAGTATACTGAACACAGTCTCTCAAATTTTGTTTTGATTTCCTATGCTTTTATTCAGAAGATTAGAGGCATAGTACCAACACAAAGGTAATGTTGCTACATATGTAATTTCTGTTAATTTTGCGTTCTGTTAGCAGAACGAAGTATTCACAGTATACACATTATGCTTTCTTTAGTGCTTTTGTTATCAACATAAAGCAAAAGGCTCTCCTAGTTCTTTAAAAAACCCTACCTTTAGTCCTTCCAAAACCTGTAACAAAACTGTTGACGTTAATAATGCTTCAGACTGACAGATTGATATGTACCCGGACAGGAGCACCATGACCCAGCACAGCACTTCTGTATTAATAAGACATAAAGTCAGACCATTTATCATTTAGAATAGCTAGCACACAAATTAGAGAACAGCTTGCCAGGTTATACTGTGGTCTAATTACTTTGTTTTTGCTGTAGCTGCAGAATAGATAGCTTTGAAACCTTCCTGTGTTCTACTATCACAGGAGAGTGTTTGTGTCATGGCGACCCGACTGAGTTGTTCGGTTGCATACAGTGCTGACTCAGGAGTCTTAAGTGTCCTAACCAATTCTTCAAGCAGCAGACTCTTCTAAATCAAAAGAAGGAAAACGCCATAAAGATATAATCACTGACAGTTACCTCGGGTGTAAGATGTTCAGCAGTGTGACCAGAACGTGAAACTTTGGGAGTATCTCACTGGATGACCCCAAGGAGCTCATGCTTTCATTACGGTACAGTGTGCTTTTCATTACCAGGCAAGTATGCTGAAAAACACTGCTTAATGAAAACATTCCTATAACATAAGATGACAGACTCACAGTTCTTTATATTTGTGGCTATTCAAATGTTGTAGTTGAGAGATATTTTATAACATCTAATTTTCATGTTGTAAGTACGTGCATTTGTCTACAGTTTGTGTCCCGACTGCACAGTCACTCATTTGCTGTTTTTTGGGGTGACAGAGCTCTCCTCAGAATAATTCTGAGGTATTCTAAAAAATACAGAAAACAATAATTTTTAATCCCTTAAAATAAGCAGTTTAGATCTCAAAGTACTAAGTTCACTTTCTTAAAAGGATGAAACTTGAGCTTTGTAGTGGTTCCTTAACTAAAGATGCTGGTTTAAGGTTTTTTGATTGCATATTTATGTTTATGAATTTTTCTTAATGCATTTTCAACATGCAGTGCATGTTGATCTCCTGACTGAATATACCTTGATGCTTTGATTTTTCTGTGTAATTTACCTAAAGAAGTATTTGCTGTCTTTTATCATAACCCCAGAGATGGCTATATGCATTTTAGCCTATTTCCATTGTATATCTGTTCATCTTTGTTTGTTATGTAGAAATTGTGACAGTTTTATCGTAGTGTGTTTAGTCAGAAGAAATCAGTAAGAATTTCTATGTCAACCAGTGAGGCCCTTCTCTGTCAAAGAAGTAAAGGCTCTAAACCTGCACAGTCCATATATACATAGAGAGAGAGAGATCAGAGACTGCCTATGCCTCTGCTGCTCTGATGAAAACAGCTCTGAAGAGTTTTTACTACACATCCTGCCCTCCTTGTGTGCATGTGCTGCCCCACATTGCTGCACTGCTTCCCCTAATGAGCCTAGCAGGTTAGGCTCAGGTTAAGGAAAAATAAAAGTGGATGGATCAAAAGCCTTTACAGTCAGTATAGGATGACTCTGTAATTTCATGTCAGATTCTGAAAACGTTCTCAAAAATAGCCTCTAGCATCAGTAGCTAAAAATAGTAAAATATGTCCCATCTGGTGATTTCTTTAGAATTTGCTTTGGAAAGCATAGATTTAAAGATAATCTCGTTCCTTCTGATTTGCCAGTCTGTTTTCTACTGCTTTACTCTCAGAAGTGAAGTGCTGCTATACTAGAAGGTACAGAGCTCGCGAGTTAGACAGTTCTTGAAAAGAGAGTTGTGTCTCTGTTCTGGGTAACACAGGGAAACCCTCTGCACCTACAGAGCTGAGAAAGGGAATGACCGAGACCTGTACAAGTTAGGGAACATTTTTAACTAATTTTCCATTTGCCGCTTTGATCATCATTTCCTAGCATTGATTTGTGGCACCTCCTTCCCCTCCCTTTCTCCTCCCTCTACTTGGCTTCTTCCTGCTGCTTAACAGGCTCAATTGGTTTTATGTATGTAATTCTTTTTATTAAGAGAGTTTGAAGGTGGTCTCTAACAGAATTGCTTTCATCCAAAGCCAGGAGCTGATCAAAGCAACACACAAAAGCCGAATGGGAGCCAAGGCAGAGCTGCCTGACCAGCCATAGTGTCAGGGTTCTGTGCTGTAGAAATAGTAAAGCATATTGGCTGAGCTATGCTGGGAGCTGCTGATAAGGGATTTTCTCTCCAGTAACACCTGCAAAGTTTAGGAGATCCCAAAGGAAAATCAAATAAATCTGCATCAGAATACATTGTTTCCTGCAGAGGAATGTGAAGGTTTATACCAAATGAAGTGCATTGCTTAAATGTATTTATTGCCATATCACAGATCATGCTTATTCTGCATGATTACAGCACTGGACTCACCCAATTTATGCTTACTCTCAATGAGTTAGGCCAGTTTATGAGTTTATTAAGGAATGACATGCATGATTGTCTATGAAAAGAAGGTTCACCTGAAATCAAAAAAGCAAGAACATGAAAATCAACGTTAACATTGTCTGAAAATAGATTTCCTGTGAAAATTACTAAGAACTGAGCTAATAATGGGTATTCAGTCATCTATACAAAGTCTGATTAAGATTTCTTCTGAATTCTTTTTGCAGACATGGGTGTTTTTTGGGCATCAGTCCCAATTAATGATTGTAATTCTCTTAAAATTAGATTAATAATCGAGTGTTTGACTTTTCACCAAGGACTTCCTACTATGACTAGTTCAAACTTTGTCTGGCATTTTTTCTCTTTACTAAGATGAGCTAAGATAGATAGAGAGCCATTTTTACACAAGTTATTCTAAATTTCCTAGAAAAGTTCAACTCATATTTGAGAATAGTCATACAAGCTTTTAAGGTGAAGGATACTTAAGTTTTCTGTAGTCATAAAGGAAGATTAAACTACATCTTAAAATCTAAACAACCTTTAATCTTTAAATAACTAAAGGAATTTGGTTGTTATTGGAGTTTCTGTTTCCTCAGAAAGCTACAATGCAGGCTGTTACAGTTTAGATTCCTTCCCCTCTAAATTGCCAACATGCCTGAGTCCAGATCTTCAAGCCTAATGCATGGCTGTGTATTTTAATGGCTTTATGGCGAGTCAGAGTGCTCTGTATTTAGTTGAGTTTTTTTTTTCTTTCAAAGTAAATTTGAATCTGTATGAGAAGTTTAAAAACATGTAAACATAGTCTGTAAATTCTTTTTTCCTTTGTCTATAAAAAATATTCATGAGTCACTTCTGCTTATATTCCCTGCACGAATTAAAGGATTTTCATTGAAAAATGAACACTTCCTCTTCAAAAGCAATGAGTGTTGGTTTGCAGTTGAATAATTGCACCAAAATAAGAAAATAAGCTGACATTTTTGTCTTTCCAATGGATGAAAAGAATGTGAAATAAGTTTTTAATGAGGAAGATCCATTAAATAGTTTGATTTGCTGTCTGCCTGAAGGGAAAAAAGTAATTAATAGTGTATTTATTGAGAATGCTTACCTCTGGTTTGTCCCAATCTGTTTTCATCCCCTTTGATATCAATCATTACATCTATGAGTGCACAAAGGGCAGATAACAAATTGGGCTTGATTTTTCAGTAGATGGGGAAGATGGCATATATTTGATTTCATTGCAGAGGTATCTGTTTTAACCTCTGCAGCAATTTCCTGATAATAATGACATCTCTCACTTTTTTTTTTTTACTTCTGAATTGAGTGAGAGAACTGATTCTGGTGATTAACAGAAGCAATTTGGCATGGCATCTAATGTTGCCACAAAGCTTGGTGACTTCTTCCCTTCTTCGTACTAGGGCACTTGAAAGCTTGGCACCTTTCAAATAGCACTTCTTCTTCCAAGCTCCTGTTGCTTGGAAACATGAGTCATTGGAAGAAATAATCTCACTGCTAATGCAGGAAAAATCCTGTGCTTGGGATCAGCCTAATTTTCAAAATCAAAATAAGATACCAAGTAATAGAAGAAAAAGAAAGTGGTATATTGGTCTGAGTCACAGTATTCTTTCAGTATATTCTCTTTAGGGAAACTAGTGGAATTGTTCTTGGCTGTATTAAGATTGTGGAATTATGTTCTCTGTGACCTGCCATCAACCTTAATCACAGCCTCTGTGTTTAATCATGAACTGCTTACCAAAAGTAGGGTTAATAGGAAACCATTAAGTTTAATCTGATCTGGTCTTCCCATAGCCTTTCTGATAGAATTCCACAGGAAATATGAGTCCTAAGACCTGGTACCAGAAAAAGAGCTGGAATTTCTGGAAAAGATATCGGTGGTTTAAGTTAAAGCTTTAATGTTACCTTTAAAATACAATGGCCAAATGTGGTCTGCTGAATAACCATAACTTTATTCACCTATGAAAGAGTGATCAGCTAGAGACTTTTCAGTGATATACTAGTTTAACTGCAATGGAACAAATTACTTCACAGATGTGGATGTAAATCAGAAGACCTAAGAGTGATTGCTGATACTACCCAATTAGCACCACAGAGTTGGGCTAAGCAGACGGTAATCATTTCATTTCTCAACAATTTTTTGAAGTTTCAAATTTTCTCCTTATCAGTAAGACTAACCACAAAAATTCAAAATCTTTATCAAGACTTAGACGAGCATCATGTAAATAGTAAAATATTGGTCTAGAAGTGGTCTT
>JACDJE010001321.1:0-13717 GCA_016647715.1 Pavo muticus
GCTTAGAGTAACTACTTCAAAGAGGTAAAATCCTTATGATTCTAAAAAGAAAAATAATTTAAAATTCCCTAAAACTGAAAAGTACTGGAATGCAATACTCAATCCAAAAGGTTCTTACAGTAAATGTGAAGAAATCTTTCATAAGATTGCAACTGTACACCCTGTAAAATCATCTGAGCATATTTTCCAACAAAGAGAATGCTTTTATTCAATGATGTATGATATACTGTTTACTTATATTGCTTTTATCTCCAGCCAGCTCCAATTTAGAGTGAAACTTTATTTGGTACTGTGGGAGGAGAGGGGAAGTACCAATGGGGGGGATGGGTTGACCCATCCCAATAGTTTTAGTTTTTCTTATTTGTTTTGCTTATTTATACAATCTGATGCTTTACAAAACATAATACTTAGCATAAATGTTCCAAGCTATATCATAATAACTTACTGCATACAGCAAGCAATGACTATACCATTAGCTGCTTTGAAGACAAACCAGAAGTCAAATGTATTGCAACTGAAATTAAAATGAGAGGCATCATCAAACTCCTAAAATACACATTAGATTGTCTGTAAATTCTGTTTTGAAAGTCATAATGAAATCTACAAATTGAAAATAAAGAAAAAAAAAAGTCTTTTGGTAGTGTAACTGTACAACATGAAGAAAAGCTTATTCCTGCTGATAGGCATAGAAACCATTAAATTTTACTGTATTCAAATTCCTTTCCACACGCAAATCCAAAAATTAAGTTGTCTTCTATTAACATTTTCTCCTTTAAACTGCTTTCATGATTCAATCTAATATGCAAAATGGAGGAGTCTTAAAGAGGCTTAGCACTTCTGCGTTAGAGCAGGGTCAATTTTAATGTGGCTTATTCTTCATATACATTCAATTAACCTCCCAGAGCTTGGGAACAAAAGTCAACGTGGTGAGTGTTATTTGAATTGAACAAGTGCCATCTATCTGTCAAGGTATTGACTTACATTGGCCACTCCAGGCCAAAAATAGGATCTGAAATGTGGACAAGCTATGAGGCAGTGGGTGTTAATTTTCAGTATTTCAGAAACCTTAGTTTACAGACTTTATGAAGCTTATCATTAGATAAGCTTTTCCATCTCAACTGTAGAAGCTGTATCTCTTGCATGTTCATTCCTTGTATGCTGGGGACAGCATCTTGTTTTAGTAAATGACTTCAATAACTGAGTAGAATATTTCTCACTTTTTCAGGCCGTTGATATGTACCAGTTAGCAGATACTTCCAGCCACAGTTGTTTGAGTTATTTTCTATTCTTCAGTTTTGCCTCAGCCTATGCAAAATTTCACCTGAATAGAATAACAGCATCTCAAGAAGTCTATACAGTTTTGTCATTGCCACATCTTGGCACTGCTTACTCTTTCTTTTGCTGAAAATGCTCTTCACCCTGCAACCAGAAATGTAGCAGGAGAGAAGTCTGTTGAACACAGGCCTTTGCAGTCACCTTTTTCAAATAACTGCATGGTCAACAAAAGGGAAATTGGACAGACTAGAAATCATGGGTAAGGCTCACATTTTGAAATTTAACTCCAGATGTCGTAATTTAAAAAAATAATGGAAGTGGTACTTTTTAATATGTAGTATTTAAAAACTTGTGTTCTGGACTTCTCAGTGATTTTTTTCAAAGGGAAAAGAGGTGAGGATAACAGAGAACATAGTGAATCACCCCCTAAATCCTCTCAGGCATGGCCAGGACAGTAAGAAAAAATAACAAACACTCTGGAAAAATAGTTGTGGAAGTCAATAATGGACCCACTGTCATTCTGTGAGATGAGAAAAAAAGATAATTTGGATGCCAGGGACAGATGAAGTTATGTTTTGTAAATGGGTAAATGATGCTTATGAACAGGAAAACTGCTGAAACTACCTGAGGATCATGTTTTTATTAACCCTAAATGGACCTCAAGATCAATTTACTTGACATTGTATATTCTATCACCAAGGAAAATAACTTGTGGCTTCTTTCCACTTAAGTGAAAAGTGATAGTCTCCACATAAGAAAAGATACTGTTTTCTTCTGATTTTGAAAATACCACTTTTTCACATATGTATTTCATATGAATATTTGTTTTTAAAAATATTTCAAATCAAACAGATAAGTAAATCAGTTGGAAATCTGGGTATCAAGATTTTTGGAAATCAAGGTAATGTTAAAAATGTAAAGAAAAAATGCAGTAATATGGTATAATATAGCCCTTAGAAAAAGAACACAATATGCATAAAAGCAAGACAGTGCTATAAATAACCTTTTATTTCAAATTGTTATTAATTAACCTGGATAGTAAATGCACAATCATTTATAAGCAGAACATTTACTAATATTTTTACACTTTCTTTACAAATAAGCAGAGAGATCCCTGAAGACATTTCCTGATATCATGTAGTACTCCATCTGTTTAATCAGACAAACAGAGCCTGAGAGCCTACCATATAGGTTTGTTTTTTTTTTTTAAATTAACCTTCAGAGAGTGAACAATAAGTACACATATTTGAATTATGAGGAATTGCTGCTGAAGATTAACTCAAACCCTGTTACTATGAATGTTTTGTTCACTGTCATTATTCCTTAATTCCTGTATTATTCGTTTCCAGCCTGTTAGAGTCCATTTACAGACATTATACTTTTCAAGAACAAAGATCACTAACCGCATGTTGTGAGTAGTTCCATCACCTGGTACATGTACCCAGCAAACTAAGAGTGAAAGTAGATTTATCATTGAAGGTTTTCTTTGATTCCAATTTGATTTGTTTAGAATATCCTATTCATTAAAAGTCATAGAATCATAGAATCATAGAATCATAGAATCACAAGGTTGGTAATGACCTACAAGATCATCTAGTCCAACCATCCTCCCATTCCCCTTGCTACCAAAAGCTACTAAAACATATCTCGTAGCTCCTCATCCAGACGCCTCTTGAGCACTGCCAGGGATGGCGACACCACCACCTCCCTGGGCAGGCCATTCCAGTGCCTGACCACTCTCTGAGAGAAAAAGTTTTTCCTTAAGTCTAACCTAAACCTCCTCTGGTACAACTTGTGCCCATTTCCTTGGTTCTTGTTTGTTGCCTGGGAGAAGAGGCCAAACCCCTCCTCATCACAGCCTGCCTTCAGGAAGTTGTAGAGTTCAATAAGGTCTCCTCTGAGCCTTCTCTTCTCCAGACTAAACAATCCCAGATCCTTCAGCCACTCCTCATAAGACTTGTGCTCCAGACCCCTCACCAGTTTCGTTGCCCTTCTCTGGACACGTTCCAAGGCCTCAATGTCTTTCTTGTAGTGAGGGGCCCAAAACTGAACACAATACTCGAGGTGTGGCCTCACCAGTGATGAGTACAGGGGGATGATTACCTTCCTGCACCTGCTGGCCACACTATTTCTAATGCAGGCCAGGATGGCATTGGCCCTCTTGGCCACCTGGGCACACTGTCTGCTCATGTTCAGCCGAGCATCAACCAACACCCCCAGGTCCCTTTCCTCTTCACAGTCATCCAGCCCCCAGCCTATGGCACTGCATGGGGTTATTACTGACATATTTTTTTGATCAAAGAAGTCAGTAAATTGGTTTTATGCAAGTATGTAATATTTCTCATACTACCTTCCTTCTTTTTTTTCCCTTTTCTGTAAGTATTAGCTTTCAATACCTCAACTTCAAATACTATAATCTTTGGCACTGAGCCTGTATGGAAACCCCTGGGAGAGTAACAAACTATTGATTAAGCAAGATTTATCACTGTAACCCTAGGTAATAATCGTGTGTGTTTGAAATCATGAGTTCAAATTTCGGAGGAGAAACTGGCGCTGAGCTTGATAAACAGGTTATTGTTGATGAGAGCAGAAAAAAAAAAGTACTTTCCAGGGAAACAGACAGCTGTTCACCCGAGATTCAAACTCTCCAAATGAGCTTCATGGAGCTTGTTGTGTTTAGCACATGAGACTGTTTTTTCTGCCTCATCATATGAGCTCTCCAATGAAAGATAAAAACAATTCAGGGTGTACAAAATTGAACAATTCATGAAAAGCTTTTTCTGCCAGCTCATGGGAAATTCTTTCTGTTGCCAAAACAGCAAGGTAGAAGGTAACATTCTATGATGGAAATGTGAGACTAGACCTATGTGGAATCACTTGTATCATTTTATTTTACTTTTTTTTATTCTTGGTACCCACATTATGTGAATGCCATAAAGAAGGTAGGAAAGAGAACTATCAGTATGTGAACAGGACAGAGAAGGCAAAATCTTCAGAAGTGATTGCTAATTTTATACTTCTGAGTAAAAGAGAATCACTCCTACTTCTACATGCTTAACTGTTTGGGTACTTTCACAATAGAGCTTATTTATTTGTTAGCTTGATTGATTCTCCTGCAACTCTAGAAACTATTGTAAAATCAATAGGAAATTTTAGCCTGTGTGAAAGATTTAAGTAACGAAAGAAATCTACAGAATATAAAGTAACAAAAAATATAAGAGAATGTGTCTAACAATAAATTAGATGAATAGTTCCCACATCTGCAGTGCGGCATTTTCAAACTCTGTAGCTGTAATTTTATTGTAAAAGTACAGAACAGTAAAGATGTAAAGATTGCCAATAAGATATAAATTAACATCATTGTATGAATTGGAAAATAAGATAATAGTGTATTGAAACTTTTCCTATCACTTTCGTTATTCATTACTTCACTAATTTCTCAGCAATTTCAGTGTTTTCTCCTCCTCTCCACTTTTTTTCCCTATTAGCTTTAAGGTAATAACACAGGTTGAAAAAACTGCTCTTATTCTGAATGTTAATGCCTTCAGAGAAAGTTGTATACCACAGTATCATAAAACATTTTCTGCTATTTAAAGTATTCCATTGCTTTGCTGCAGATTTCCTGTGAATGTAAGAATGGAGATCATTCAAAAAATACAAAAATATCTCTATTACTTAATGTCAAATATTTAAAATTTATTTATCTACTTGTTTAGTTTGTATGTATGTTTGCTTGTTTATTTTGCTTTGAAAAAGGACAATTTTAACTGTGAATGGGTTCTTTAAGTAAGGCAGATTAGTGTTAATTATATGACTTCTATATAAGGACATTCTGATGGGTGTGGAAAAATTGGCTGGCTGAATTTCGAGACATGCAAAATCATTCCATGTTGGAAATAGTTTGTGCTCTGGAAAGGAAGAAGTTTTCTTTGGAAAAAGTTTTAAGGATATTGAAGCATTCGGATAGTGTTTAGGAACTCTGGACAGTGTTTATGAAATAAGCATTTGAGGATGTGAAGCACAGATGAGCAAGTATGGGAAAGAAATATTGAAGTGTGCACTGAAGAAATGAATGCTTGTTTTTTCTCCTGAAAAATGTGAAAAAATGTGCACGACTTCTCAAATTTCTGTAAGATGAAATTCCAACCTATCTACCTATCATGGAGTAAAATCTGCTTGTGCAATTACAGAACGTGTATCTTTATTGCTGCTTCCTTGTTTAACTCTTACCTTCCCCNATTCAAACAGTACCAAGGGATGAACACGAAACATCATTTTTGTCACTCTTAACAAAACAGTATGAAATACTGGAAATGAAAAACAAGATTTACAAATTGATTTCTGTTTGGTCGTTCTCCAACAATTTGTAAAGCTGAGAGCATTTTATATTCCTCACCCGAATACAATATGTTATCTTTTTCCAAATAAGACTAGAATCTGATAGGATTTAATACCAATAAAATATATACCTGCTGGGAGTTTCCAGTAATTTTCTGAATTTTACTGAAAGCATTATTCAAAGTCTTTTCAGTAGAGGGCTTGCACATACTTCAGGGTAAGGTAAGACTGCTTTTGTCACTTTTAATTATGAAAAATGATTTTAGAAGAGAAGTGAACAGTTTTAAGCAATTTTTGTCATCTACATCTGTAGTTAACTTCAAATAAACACATATTATTTCTTGTATGTTTTTACCTAGTCCTCATCATTGCATGCAACGAAGTGTTTGAAGGGGTAATGGTACTTCATGAATGGTCTTGGTGAGAAAACAACTTATGTGGATAAGATATTTTGAAAGAACGTAATGATACATCTTGATCTTCTGTAGTGAAGGAAACCAGGAATGTCATGATATTCTTGAAGTTTTAAATATCTGTGGGGTAGAATTTATTTAGTTCCTTCAGCTGAAAAAAGGAAAAAAAATTTAATTTTTAACCACATTTACAAAATTGAAGACTAATCACATCATAGAAAATCCTTCTTCTTATCTATCTAGAGGTCTTTATGTCTTGGACAAGGTACAGTGTTCTTTGTCTGTTCCACAGGCCTCCTCAGAAAGCATCTGAGGGCAAACATTATTTTCTCTGTCATTATTGTATCCCATGATCCCATGATCTCTAGACTACATATGCTATTGCCAATGATGTTAACCAAAGAACTAGATTCAATATATTCATGAGAAACTGAACAGGATTTCAGTTTACAATAAGAGGGACCGGCTATTCTATTTTTTCAATCCAATTTTGCACAGACTGCTGATGCTCTAACTGACACAGAACATTTTGGACTAGATGACCTTTAAAGATCCCTTCCAACTCTAAGGATTCTATGATTCTATCTGTTTTATGATTCTGTGCACTGAAATTTAGCTGAAACATCAGAATAATTATGCTGTATAACGTTGTCATCTGATCTTTCATTTTTTATCTAGAAGTGCAAATGAGTGTTGCTGCAGTGCAAATGTAATATAAAACACTGTTTCATAGAGCTGGAATTTATCTTACATAAAAATTTGTTACAGATAAGAGAAAACTAGTAACTCCATTCTGAAAATAATACTCAACTATGAAAGCAGAATTCTTTAAACAAACAAAACAAAAAATCAAAATTTTATAATCACCGCCACATTAAACATTAAGACATAGAAATAATATCAACATAAAAATAATATCATAAACAACAGTAAGTGGGATTTTAATTTTGAGGAAAAGTAAAACAGACTTCTGTAAAGCTTGATGGAATATATAAAGAAAAAGGAAATGAAAGAATGAACATATTATCTTTTGTCATTCCATGACCTGAATATTTTTATGTACATTTGATTATGGCAATTTTTTCAAATCATAAAGGAAAATCAAATATAACATTGCAAAGTTAGAATCATGCTTTAATAAAAGCACAATAGTGGTGGAGCATTAAAAAATACCATTGTGATGAAATAGCTTAATGTTTTTGGGAATATTGTTCAGAAGCAGTATGGGACATGAGTATGTATACCTAAGAAGAACAGTAGATTAGGTTCCAGACATTCCATACATCCATACATAAAAGGAATGAGACAAGAGCTTGTCTTGGTAGCTTAGAATGTGGTGAGAGCAGGATTTTTAAATTTTTTTTAACAGCTATTATTTTAGATGCAAGGAAGTATAAACTCAATAGTATGAGGAGATAAAATTGTTGTCAGCATGGTAACTTCTTTAGAATTGTTTACTTAAGATACATTCAGTGACTATAATAAAAATAATAACTAGGTAATATCCTGATGTATTTACTCATGAAGTTAGATTTTTAAATTTTTAATCACTTTTTTAAAGAAGTATTAAAATTTTTAGCCTTCTTCGGTTTGCTTTCAGCAATGTATTATTCTGATATCATAAGATGCAATAATATCATAAGATCACCAGTCACAGAAAATGACTTGTAAAATCTTCCTTGAGATTAGATTTAGCAATTGCTCCCTTTGGACTAATTATTTTAAGGATTAATCATAGCAGTAAATATCAAAATATTTCATAGGCATTCTCATTATCTTTTGTGATAGCATTCTTTTGAAGAAAAAATATTTGGTTGTTTTGCTTTTTTCAAACAGCCCTTGTGGATACTTTTTGCAGTAACAATTGTAGAGGAACTCAAAAACATGTTTCATGCTTATATCCTAATTAAAAATGTTGACAGGTGCAGCAGAATTCAACTCATGTTGTATTTATTTTGATTAATAGCTTGAGGTAGATCCCAGCATATGGTTTTCTTTCATCTGTTCTTCTGTGCATACTTCATTGTTGATGGAAGTTTTGGACAGAACATTCTAAACAAAAACTGAAAATTCTAAAATTTGGAATGCTGAAATTTTAATACTGTATTAAAATAGTTTTCTTTCATACTTTTTTGTTAGGTTATATTTACACTTTCATAAGTCTCAAGTTGCCGTATCTATTTATGAAATTTGATTCTGGAAATTTGATTCAGAACTGATTCTGTACATATTTACTTCAGAGAATTATCCAGGTGCCTATTACAAATATGTGAGTTTTCTTCTGGACAATTAATATATTAGAACATTAGGGAGAGTGGGGAGGGACAGTAAGGTGTAAAATTCAGTCCACACCAGTATTGTGAATTGATATATCTTTTCATCCATTGTGTAGACTTGGAGGTGGCACTCTAAAANGAATATAATAAATATATAATTTTTATATCTATATTTATAAACTATATAAATATATAATAAATATATAATAAAATGCAAGATGCAGCACATGTTATATGATTAAATATGATATGTTATATCATATTTAATGTGCTGGTATACCAATGATAAAATATGTTGTTCTTGCCTTAAATATCACACCCAATACAATGAGCAACAGGGATGGAATTAGAGTTGCATTTTTTATTTTTTTCTAGTTTCATATTTCCTTTGCCACTGATGTTATCTTCTGAATACAACTCTTTTTGAAGCATAATGAACATAATGGAGGGGGGAAAAAGCTCTCCTAATAGATCTAGAAGATGCACCCCGCACATGAAAGGCACTATGGGTACATATTCTTTCCTAGGCACAGATATGAATCTCACACATTTTTTATTTTTTTTTTAAATCTGTGGAAGTCAGAAGCAGATGCTGTTTTGTGCATCTGTACCCTTTCCTACACATATCAGTCCTTTTATATTTTATAACCAAGACATCTTTTTGACATTTTGCTATTTTTCAGTTTGTTTCTATCTATTTCGAGAAGTATGTTTTCCAGGAATTATAAATGAGAGTATCTACAAGAGAAGGATGAAAATGGATCTCTTCCTGTGGTAGTATTACACATTTCAACCTCAGAACCGGTTTGCAAGTTAAGAGATTCATGTTTTTCCCTTCCCTTAGAGCTTTTTGTCTTGACTCCATTG
This sequence comes from Pavo muticus, assembly GCA_016647715.1. Classification (NCBI taxonomy): domain Eukaryota; kingdom Metazoa; phylum Chordata; class Aves; order Galliformes; family Phasianidae; genus Pavo; species Pavo muticus. The sequence continues at coordinate 9,170 of JACDJE010001321.1, forward strand.
TTCCTTTCAACAAAGTTAAACTCATTATCCTTGAGATACTCTACCCCCTGACCTCAAAGTCTGGGAAGGAGAGCTGAACAAGCCCTACACAACTGAGGAGGAAACAATTAGAGACCTACCATTTCACCTGTACTATCATGAATCCATGAGGCCAGATGCACTTGAAGGTGCTGAAGGAGCTAGCGGAGGTGTTTGCCAAGCTGCTTTCTGCCATCTATCAGTGCTCCTGGTCAACTGGAGAGACCCCAGAGGACTGCAAGTTTTCCAATATACTCCTATCAATAAGAAGGGTCATAAGGAGGATTCAGGGAACTACAGGCCCATCAGCACAACCTTGGTGCTGGGAAAGGTTATGGGGAAGGTCATCTTGAGCGAAATCACATGGCATGTGCAGGACCTCTAGGGGATCAGGCCCAGTCAACATGAGTGAATGAAAGGCAAGTCCTGTTTGACCAATCTGATCTCCTTCTATGATCAAGAGATCCACTTGACAGATGATGGATGTTGATGTAGTCCACCTAGACTTCAGTAAAGCCATTGACACTGTCTCCCACAGTACTCTCCTAGAGAAGCAGCCCGTGGCATGGAAAAGTACACTCTTTATTGGGTAAAGGAGTGGCTGGAGAAAAGCATCCAGAGGGTGGTGGTGAATGAAGTTAAAACCAACTGGTGAATTGTCAAGAGTGGTGTTCCCCAGGGGTCAGAATTGGGGCCTGTCCCACTTAATATCTTTACTGATGACCTTGATGAGGGGATTGAATGCACCCAAATTAAGTTTGCAGATGAAACCAAGTTGAAAGGAAGTGCTGATCAAGCAGGGGATAGTAAGGCCCTAGATTGGGATCTGGATAGGCTGGATAGGGGGGCTAAGGCAAATGGAATGAAGTTCAACAAGACCAAGTGCTGGATCCTGCACACTGGTCACAACAATCCCAGGCAGTGCTTCAGGTTTGAGACAGAGTGGCTGGAAGACTGCATGGAAGAAAAGGACCTGGGGATGTTGTTCGATGCTCAGCTAAACATGAGCCAGCAGTGTGCCCAGGTGGCCTAGAAGGCCAGTGGCATCCTGGCTTGTATCAGAAATAGTGTGGCCAGCAGGAGCAGGGAAGTGATCATCCTCCTATACTCAGTACTAGCAAGGCCGTACATTGAGTACTGTTTTCTGCTTTAGGTACCTCACTACAAGAAAGACATCGAGACTCTGGAGTGTGTCCAGGGAAGGGCAAAGAAGCTGATGAGGGATCTGGAGCACAAGTCTTATGAGGAGTGGCTGAGTGAACTGAGATTGTTAAGTTTGGAGAAGAGGAGGCTCAGGGAAGACATTATACTCTCTACAAGTACCTGAAAGAAGGTTATGAAGAGGTGGGGATTGACCTATTCTCCCACATAACTAGCTGTAAGACTAGAGGAAATGGAATCAAGTTACAGCGGGGGAGATGCAGATTGGACATTAGGAAAAGTTTATTTTTTGAAAGAGTGGTCAGGCATTTGAATGGGTTGCCCAGGAAGGCGGTTGAGTTACTGTCCCTGGAGGCATTCAAGGAACATTCAGATGTTGCAAAAAGAGACATCTTTTAGTGGGAAAATACTGGTGGTAAGTGGATGGTTTATCTGGATGGTGTAGGAAGTTTTTTCCAACTTTAGTAATTCTATGATTTTATGACTTCAGATCTTCATTCCTCCATCTCAGACTATTTAGATAATTAGCCTCCTCTCTCCTCTCCATAGCAGAAGAACACATTCACTGGTGATGTGTCTGGTCCTAGATTATTTTCATGGCCTGAAATGTGATTTGTACCACTGTGCAGTCACTGTCCTTTGCTTGCCTCACTGCTGTGTGTTGTATACCATTGTCACAAGGACTCAAGTGAAGGGAATTAACACTCTGATTACTGCACTCAAAAAAAAAAAAAAACCTGCACATCTTTTTTCAGAGTGGAAGTAAGAAACTTCCACTCTGTAGATCAAATACACTTTCTGTATCTTTGTTTCAGTTTACATTCTACCAATATGCCTCCTTTCCACTGATTTTCTTACTTACTCTTTTCTTCTCTTTCTCCCTAACATCAGTCAAGGAAACACATTAATTTTTGATCTGGTTCTGACCTTCACACTGTTCTGCCAAACCTCTTTTGCCACCTTCTTTGGGCGCAGATTCTTAAAGATCTCTACTATTACGGGATGAATTGCAATGAGGTTTTCATTTTGTTCTCTTCAACATTTTTATCTATGATACAGAAGACATTGGGTTCAAGCATACCTCAGCAAGTTTTTCACAACACCAAACTGAGGGACAAAATCCAGAGGGACCTGCACTGGCTTGAGAAGTGGGTGTATAAGAATCTAATGAGGTTTAACAAGGCCAAGTGCAAGGCTGGGGCAAGAGCAGCTTGGGTCGAGACGATCCCAGATATGAGTACAGTCTTGGAGAAGAACTCCTTGAGAGCAGTCCTGCAGAGCAGGACTCAGGGGTCCTGACTGATAAAATGCTGGACATGAGCCAGCAGTGTGCACTCGCAGCCCCAAAGGCCAACAGTATCCTCAGCTGCATCAAATGAGGGGCGGCCAGCAAGAAGAGGGAAGTGATTTTCCCCCTCTGCTTTGCTCTCATGAGGTCCCTTCTGGAGTACGTACCCAAGCCTGAGGATCCCAGTACAGAAAGGATGCAGAGTTGTTGGAGTGGGTCCAGAGGAGGGCCATGAAGATGTTCAAGGGGCTGGAGCACCTCTCTTATGAAGAAAAGTTTAGGGAGCTGAGCTTGTTTAGCTTGGAAAAGAGAAGGCTCTAGGAAGACATTATTACAGCCTTCCAGTACTTAAATGGAGCATACATGCAGAGGGGAAGCTGACTTTCTACATAGTATGATAGTGATAGTACAAGGGGGAATGGCTTTAGACTAAAAAAAAAGGAGATATTTAGGTTAGATGTTAAGAAAAAAGTTTTAAGACAGCAGGTGATGAAGCCCTGGCACAGGCTACCCAGAGAAGCTGTGGATGCCCCAGCTTCCACAAGCTCAAGGCCGGGTTGGATGCTATCCTGGGTAGCCTGATCTGATGAGAGGCAACCCTGCCAATGGCAGGTGGGTTGGAACTAGATGATCTTTAAAGCTCCCTCCAACCTAAGTCATTCGATGATTCTATGATTCTACATTTGTTCAGAGATTGGACTTAACACTAATAGAGATATTTTAAAAAGACAGCCTCAGCATGTCCTCTATTTCATCTCATGATGTTCGATGCCTCTCTTGATACATTCTTGTTCTGGGAAACAAGCAGGAACATGATTTTTAGCTGGGCTTTCAAATGAGATCATTAATTGAAACCTGAAAACAGCAGAATTGCTTCCAGTGCGAAGAGTTTTGTATTTATGCACATTTTGTCAATTGCTAACCAGATAACTGTGATTTTTGTATCTGTGTTCTCTGAGCTTTACAAAGTATAGCTCTAGACCAGGCTAATGACCTTCAAATTCTTTTAAGGCCTTCCTCATTCTCCTTTTTTCCACGTAAATTTAGGGCTTGCAAGTGCAAAGATAATATTCTGACCCTTACCATAGTCAGAAGAGTATTTATAATGGTTGCAGCACTGCAGATTTCTTTTCCTCTTCATTCTTCCATTCTGCTTATTGTCCGATGAATAATATACTCCATTACACTGTTGGCAGCTCATAAAATGTACACTTTTTTTTTCCCTTAAAATAAGGACTTCAAAACAGAGATGACACAAACTATTAAAGATAATAAATGTTTATAGATCTTTCTGAAATATAAAGTGAATGAACTCTGGTCTGTTTCATAAACCCCGATTAATCAGAATCAAGTGGAAAAATATGAGAATTTTCCTTCAATACTTTATGGATGCATTTTTCAATGTAAGAGTAATTGTCCAAATGAAGTCGTTCTAGTTAGTGCTAGATCTTTGGGGCAGATAAGCAGAAAGCTCAACATCTTATATCTGGCTACATTGTTTTTTTACATGCTCTAATATTTTGACAAAAAATATTTTATGACAGTAATATTACATTTTTATTTGAGAAAGTCTAAGAATAGATCAATGAAGACATTTTGACAAATGTATCCCTGAAATTTTTATTTAATTGCTTCCTTAGATGATTTATCTTGGCGTTTATTTTTTATATCCTCTGAGAGTAAATAAGCATGAAAATAATTCTGATTAATTGGAGAGAAGGAAAAAAGAAAGATTTCAATATTTTAGTACTTTTGTGTCAGAATCTTGGAAATGTGAAAACATTAGAAGTTCTGTTAAGCTCAGTACAGATTTTTGAAGAATGAAGGTCAAGTCTCTTTGAGATCCTTTCTCACTGTCCCAGTCAAAAACTTTTAAGTTCAGATTTGTCTGTTGCATTTTCTGATTATTTCAGGCTTTCCCTTCAACAGAAATCTCTATGAAAATTCTCTTTAAATTTCAGCATTTCAGCATTTATTGTAAAATAAATATTACAACTATAATTATAATAAATATGTTTTTTTCAGCTTTTTAACAAAAAAAGGGAAGGGAAGGGAAGGGAAGGGAAGGGAAGGGAAGGGAA
>JACDJE010001327.1:0-13677 GCA_016647715.1 Pavo muticus
CCTGTTTTTTCTCACCGATCCTGCTCCCCAGGAGCACTGCAGTCACAATAGACTACTTTTCTCTTGGCATCCACCAGGTGCACTGACCTTTTCCTTAGATTTTGCATTTACTGCTTTTGGTTATAACGCATTAAGACTGAAAGTTGCTAAATCTGGCATAAAAAGAAATGGAAACGTGTTGAACCGGGGACAAACAGCTAGAGGACAGCCAAAAGTCACAGTGATGAAGCTGGTGATGGAAAAATGAGGAGGAAGTCAGTGGTCTAAGACCACCATAGACCCCTACAATGCATGCCCAGAAGGACATTAGCATATATTAAGGAGTTCTTGGAAAAGAATGAATATATATGCCAATGTACTGCATATGTATGTCTTAACTGTTTAAATGTAGCACTGCAACTCTCAGAGCACTTGCTTGATGTATCAAGTCACCAGTATGTATTGTGAGGAATAAAGGAGTGCTGGCTCCCTAAAACCACACTGTAGTTAGAGAGTTTTCTTCCCTGATTTTACATGACAACAGGAGAGTTGCTCCATCGCCTCCGATCATCTTTGTGGCTCTTCTCTGGACCTACTCCAAGAGGCCCTTGTCCGCAAAACTGAATGCAGTATTCCAGGTGAGGTTTCATAAAATTGCAATAAACGGTTGGAATCGCCTCCCACAACCCGCTGGCCACATTTCTTTTGATAAACATCCTTCTTCTGAATGATCTCCTACAACACTACTTCAAGCTGTCCCACCAAACCTCCATGATTCAATGGCTTTGCAACCAGGCCATGGAGGAAAAACTGGGCCATGCTAAACCCAAGGCACACTTAATGTGCACTAGCTTACGGTTCACCACACAGCATCTGAGGCTCCCACAATAGCTCCATTTTCATCATAAATTTTCTCAGCCCTTGAACTCCACTTTCTTCCACTGGATATTATTACATACTTGGGAAAAGCCTATTTTCTGCAACTACTGTTACATTACACCATCTGATTCGTGGCTGCTAGAAAGAAACACTGAGAATTCTGAATTGTCTATCAGCCACTTTTTGGTCCACAGCTGCAGAGCTGTTCCAGTGAGATCTGGAGCCAATACTGCAGGGGCCTACTAGGATACTGCTGGTACCAGGCCACATAAATAGGAAGCGTTGTAGTTGTAAGCACAACGTTTGCTCCACAAGTAATGCTCCTATTTTATTAAGCTGGTAGATGAGGACAGAGGTGAATGTTGGCATTATAGCAGTAGAGGTTGAACTCCCACCAGTATTCCATTACATTTTGTTGCCATGAAACAAATGGGAACAGAAGGGCAGTCTGACAGAATGAAGTCAGACATGGAAGTGCGTATGAAGCAAAGGTATGAAGGTTATTTGCTCCATGTGGAAAGAATTGCACCCTTGACATTCATTGACACCAGCTGAACATTTATGGAGACCAAAAGTGAATGTGAGCAAAGTGAGGCAGTTGTTTTTTTGTTTCAGCAATAGAAACACTGACAGGAAACACAAGCCTCATTCCAGAAAGCCGTCTGTCACACCATGAAATGAAGAGTGTCTAGATCAGCTTGTCCATATGAATCAGATTATGAACATGAACCTGTGTACAGAGCTAAATATTGGATTACATGCATAGAAAACTATGACGTCAATGTTAGAATACAGCAAAGTTTGTACCAGGAAGAATCTACTAAGACTCACACAGGAACAGAAGGAATACTGTGTGCAAGTTTGTCAGGAACAATTGAACCCATATGAGGCTCAAGGTGACAGTTTCCTGGATCACATCATTACCAATGATGAGATGTGCCATCATCACTCTAAGTCAGAATCAAAAGAGCCAGAGTGAATGGAGTGGCAGCATGAGAGTTCCATACTGAAGAAAAAGTTTAAGACACAGCCCCCAGCAGTTACAGTGATGTGCACTGTCTTTTGGGAAAGGAAAGGGGAGATCCTTCTGGATTTCCTTGAACCCAGACAATCCATCAGCTCAGACTGCTCAGTCTCTGTGCTGACAATGCTGAAGTCTCAAACCTCCAGTCAGGCCAGAGAAGATGGCAGCCATTCTCTTGCAACATGATAACGCCACACACCATACCAATTTGAAGACCACGGTGCACACTGACAATTTTGGCTGAACAGTCCTTCCACAACCATGATATAGCCTCTATATGGCACCTTCAGCATTCCATCACTTCAGGCTGATAAAAAATGTACTGTGTTGGCAACACTTTCTGGTAACAATGCCAGCATAACAGCTGTGAAACTGTGGTTCACCTCCACTGGTCCAGGTATTTATGTGCAGGAAACAAAGGCTCTTAATCATCACTGGTAAAAATGCATAGCTTATGTTGACTGTGTTGAAAGATGTCATGCAGCTGAGAATGTTCTATATCAAATAGTGTTATTGTGCTCTTTTTAACTCTTGTAGCTTATTTAGAATCAAAATGGGGGAAATTGTATTCAGAGGAACCTATGTACACTGGAGGATCTCAGTTTGCCCTGCTTGCTGCCACACTACCTGTTGCATTTATTGGATTACAACACTCTGAAATGCCCCTGAAACCACATTCACCCACTGCTTTGCTCATAGAGACACGTGGAAAACGCCCATGCCACCTGCTAGAAGCAGGCAATGCAGTTGCAAGAAGTGCCCAAGTGCTTTTGAGTACAGAAGGAAAGAAGGAATCCAAGAGCAGGAGCAGGAATGTTGCAGGTAGGAAGGCGGGCAAAGTGGCCAAGCTGATGTGGTGACAAGAAACATGCTGAATATAATCCTCAGGTCACAACACTGCTTTTGTGACACCGGAGAATGAAAGGAGTGATGAAGTGAAAGGAGACCGTACAGAAATGACAGGGTCATCTATGGTGTGCAGTGATGTCATCTCACTGTCCAGGAGCAGCCCAGAGCCACTCCAGCTCCTGCCAGCCCTGTGGTACTTGCAGCCGTGGCTGTGCCCAGAAAGAGGCTTTTTGTTAAAACTCTGCAGGATTTCCTGTTCCCGTACGAACAGCACAGAAGTAATGTGCTGAATCGTGTGGGCGCAGGGCACGTAGAGACAGATAGGACACAGACTGGGAATTGTCTCGAGAAACTGTGGCTCGACCCTCCAGCTCAGGGCTGGATCTAATATGTGAGCCGGTGCCGAAGTAGGACAGCCACTCGAGATTTCCACTGAGTGTCTGACGGTACCACAGTACATCATAGCTTCCGAAGCTGAAGCCGGATCCCCGGCAGGACAGATGCATGGACTCCCCAGGTGCTCGCACACCTCCACCGAACGCTTGCAGTCTCAACTGTGCACACACTCCTGTAGAAGGACAGCAACAGGAGCCACGCATCGCACATCCATGGAAGAAAGATGTTCCCCAGCCACCCTGACTCCCACAGACCATAAACTCAGAGCTGTGATCCTCTCTCCTGCCAAAGCCCCAGGCCAGGGGCACTGCCTCAGCTGCCCTCCTGCTCGGGGCTCAGCCACGGCCACTCCCGCAGCATCCGTGTCCCCACACAGCCTCCCTCTCCCACGCACAACAGCCGCTCCCCGGCAGTGAAGGCGAGCTCCAGATCTCAGCGCGCCCGCGGGCCAGCAGCACGAGCAGCGCCCAGCCCCGGCCTCGCCCACCTCCGTGCCCGCCTCTCACCTGCCGGCCCCAAGGCCAAGGCCAGCAGCCACGGCCCCAGCGCGGCCGCCATCGCGCCCCGCCGCGCCGCTGCCGTCTGCCTGGGAGGCAGACAGGAGCAGAGCGGGGCCGCGCTCGGGCCGGCCTTGGTCGGGCCCAGGCGGGACAGCGCCCACCGCTCCGCCCGCCCCGGCCCCGTGGCACCGCGGCCCCTTCGGCGGAGGACGGGGCGGGGGTGGGGAGGGGCGCGGGGCAGGGGCGGAGCGCGGCGCCCCGACGCTCGGAGGCTCCGGGGCCTGGGCTGATCCTCGCTTAGCCCTCCGTGCACGGGGAGCCCGGGAGTCGGCCAGCCACAGCACGGCTGCCTCCACGCACGGGCTCTCGGCCCGCAGCGTCTCCTTGCACGTGCCTCCCCGAGCCCCGCACCGGCATCCCTCCATGGCCTCCCTCTCCTCCCCTGACGTGAAGCCTTTTACCCCATGCTCCTCGTTTCAGCTCCACTGGGTTCTTTCCTCCTAAATCCTCTCACAGCACGCAGCCGTCAGGGCACCCCGGCCTGTCTCTCACAGGGGTCCCAGCAGGAGGCAGAAATTGAATGCGCTGTCTTCCAGCTCCAGCCCACTGATGACCCAGGACACAGAGATCTCATCAGAGTACCACAGAAAACACTGAATTGCCAGAGTGTAAAACTCCAGCTCTCTCAGCCTGTCTCCATAGTTATATAGGCTATTGTTTTGCATTGGTATAGGTTGTTGAGCAACACCGATCAGAATATTAGTTTAAGGACCAATGTATTCATTTAGCAAAAGGAATCAGTGAGTGCTAGTTCTAAAACTTTCCAGTTTAGCTTTGCTTGGGGTGTGAACAGCCCTGTTTTTTCTCACCAATCCTGCTCCCCAGGAGCACTGCGTTCACAATAGACTATTCTTCTCTTGGCATCCACCAGGTGCACAGACCTTTTCCTTAGATTTCACATTTACTCTTTTGGGTTATAAATGAGGAGGAAGTCAGTGGTCTAAGACTACCACATGCTCCTACCATGCATGCCCAGAAGGACATTAGCATATATTAAGGAGTTCTTAGGAAAGAATGAATATGTACGCCAATGTACTGCATATATATGTCTTAACTGTTTAAATGTAGCACTGCAACTCTCAGAGCATGTGCGTGATTTATCAAGTCACCAGTATGCATTGTGAGGAATAAAGGAGTGCCGGCTCCCTAAAACCACACTGTAGTTAGTTTTCTTCCCTGATTTCACATGACAATAGGAGAGCTGCTGCATCTCCAGTGGTCATCTTTGTGGCTCTTCTGTGGACCCACTCCAAACGGCCAATGTTGTTCATATCCCTTTGTCCGCAAAACTGAATGCAGTATTCCAGGTGAGGTTTCATAAGAGTGGAAGAAATGGTTGGAATCACCTCCTTTGACCTGCTGGCTACACTTCTGCTGATGCAATTCCTTCTTTTGAAGCAACTCCTACCACACTTCTTCAAGTTATCCCACCATACTTCCACGATTCAATAGCTTTGCAACCAGGCCTTGGAGGAAAAAATGGGCCTTGGTAGACCAGAGGCCCACTTGATGTACACTAGCTTACAGTTCACCATGCAGCATCTGGGACTCCCAGAATACCTCCTTTTGCATTAGCAATTTTCTCAGCCCTTGAAATACACTTTCTTTCAGTGGATGTTATTACATTCTTGGGAAAGGCCTGATTTCTGCACCCACTGTTGCATGACACCATCTGATTTGCGGCTGCTAGAAAGAAACACTGAGAATTCTGACTTGTCTATTAGCCACTTTTTGGTCCACAGCTGCAGAGCTGTTCCAGAGAGCTCTGGAGCCAGTTGGTTAGTACTGCAGGGGCCTACTAGGATACTGCTGGTACCAGGCCACATAAATATAGAAAGTATTGTAGTTGTAAGTAGAAGGGCTGCTCCACAAGTAATGCCACCTATTTTACTACACTGGCACATGAGGACAATGGTGGATGTTGGCATTATGACAGTGCATGTTGAACTCCCACCAGTATTCCATTGCATTTTGTTGCCATGTAACACAGGGGAACAGAGGGGCAATCTGACAGAATGGAGTCAGATATGGAAGAGTGTATGAGGCAAAGGTGTGAACTTGAATTGCTCCATGTGGAAAGAATTGCACCCTTGACATTCATTGACACCAGCTGAACATTTATGGAGACCAGAGAATGTGAACTCAATGAGGCAGTGGGATTTGTGTTTCAGCAGTAGCAACATTGACAGGAAAGACAAGCCTCATTCCAGAAGGCCGTGCACATCTGTTACACTGTGAAATGAAGAGTGTCTGGATCAGCTCATCTGTATGAATCAGGATTATGAACAGGAATCTGTGTACAGAGTTGAATATTGGATTTCATGCATTGAAAACTATGACATTGATGCTGGAATATAGCAAAGTTTGCATCAGGTGGAAACTATGGAGGCTAACACAGGAACAGAAGGAACAGTGTATGCAAGTTTGTCAGGAGCAATTGAACCCATATGAGGCTCAAGGTGACAGTTTCCTGGATCACATCATTACCAGATATGCGGTGTGGCATCAAGACAGTGTCAAAAGAGCCAGAGTGAATGGAGTGGCAGCATGAGAGTTCCCTATTGAAGAAAAAGTTCAAGACACAGCCCTCAGCAGTTAAAGTGATGTGCACTGTCTTTTGGGAAAGGAAAGGGGAGATCCTTCAGCATTTCCTTGAACCCAGACAATCCATCAGCTCAGACAGCTCAGTCTCCATGCTGACAACGCTGAAGTCTCAAACCTCCACAGTCAGGCCAGAGAAGAAGGCAATCATTCTTTTGCAACATGATAACGCCACGCACCATACCAATTTGAAGGCCATGGTGCACACTGACAATTTTGGCTGAACAGTCCTTCCACAACCATGATATAGCCTCCATATGGCACCTTCAGCTTTCCATCAGTTTGGGCTGACAAAAAAATATACTGTGTGGGCAACATTTTCCTGGTAACGATGTGAGAATAACAGCTGTGAAACTGTGGTTCACCTCCACTGGTGCCATTATTTATAAGCAGGAAACAAAGGCTCTTTATCATCGCTAGAAATATGGCATAACTAATATCGTTGATTGTGCTGAAAGATAATATCGTGCAGCTGTGATTCTGCCCTAGCAAATAGTGTTATCGTGCTCTTTTTAACTGTTTGAGCTTCTTTGGAATCAAATGAGAGACACTGTTTCCAGAGTAACCTATGTGCACTGGAGGATCTCATTTTGCCCTGCTTGGTGCAACGCTACAGACTGCGTTTGTTGGATTACATCACTCTGAAATGCACCTGAAACCACATCAGATCTATTTACCCACTGCTTTGCTCACAGAGACATGTGGAAAAAGCCTGTGGCTGGTGATGGAAGCAGGCAATGCAGTTGCAAGAAGTGCCCAAGTGCTTTTGTGTACAGAAGGAAAGAAGGAATCCAAGAGTGGGTGAAAGGCGGGCAAAGTGGCCAAGCTGATGTGGTGACCAGAAATATAATCCTCAGGGCACAATACTGCTTTTGTGACACTGGAGAATGAAAGGTGTGATGAAGTGAAAGGAGACCTTGCAGAAAGGACAGGGTCATCTGTGGTGTGAAGTGATGTCTCCCCACTGTCCAGGAGCAGCCCAGAGCTACTCCAGCTCCTGCCAGCCCTGCGGCTCCTGTAGCCGTGGCTGTGCCCAGGAAGGGGATTTTTGTTACAGCTCTGCAGGATTTCCTGTTCCCGTGTGAACAGCACAGAAGTAGTGCGCTGAGTCGTGTGGGCGCAGGGCACGTAGAGACAGAGATGCCACAGATCGGGAATTGTCTCGAGAAACTGAGGATCGACCCTGCACCTCAGGGCTGGATCTACTATATGAGCCAGTGCCGACGTAGGACAGCCACTTGAGATGGCCATTGAGTGTCTGACGGTACCACAGTACATCATAGCTTCCGAAGCTGAAGCCGGATCCCTGGCAGGACAGACGCATGGAATCTCCAGGTGCTCGCACACCTCCACCAGNCCAGAGTGAATGGAGTGGCAGCATGAGAGTTCCCTATTGAAGAAAAAGTTCAAGAGACAGCCCTCAGCAGTTACAGTGATGTGCACTGTCTTTTGGGAAAGGAAAGGGGAGATCCTTCAGCATTTCCTTGAACCCAGACAATCCATCAGCTCAGACAGCTCAGTCTCCATGCTGACAACGCTGAAGTCTCAAACCTCCACAGTCAGGCCAGAGAAGAAGGCAATCATTCTTTTGCAACATGATAACGCCACGCACCATACCAATTTGAAGGCCATGGTGCACACTGACAATTTTGGCTGAACAGTCCTTCCACAACCATGATATAGCCTCCATATGGCACCTTCAGCTTTCCATCAGTTTGGGCTGACAAAAAAATATACTGTGTGGGCAACATTTTCCTGGTAACGATGTGAGAATAACAGCTGTGAAACTGTGGTTCACCTCCACTGGTGCCATTATTTATAAGCAGGAAACAAAGGCTCTTTATCATCGCTAGAAATATGGCATAACTAATATCGTTGATTGTGCTGAAAGATAATATCGTGCAGCTGTGATTCTGCCCTAGCAAATAGTGTTATCGTGCTCTTTTTAACTGTTTGAGCTTCTTTGGAATCAAATGAGAGACACTGTTTCCAGAGTAACCTATGTGCACTGGAGGATCTCATTTTGCCCTGCTTGGTGCAACGCTACAGACTGCGTTTGTTGGATTACATCACTCTGAAATGCACCTGAAACCACATCAGATCTATTTACCCACTGCTTTGCTCACAGAGACATGTGGAAAAAGCCTGTGGCTGGTGATGGAAGCAGGCAATGCAGTTGCAAGAAGTGCCCAAGTGCTTTTGTGTACAGAAGGAAAGAAGGAATCCAAGAGTGGGTGAAAGGCGGGCAAAGTGGCCAAGCTGATGTGGTGACCAGAAATATAATCCTCAGGGCACAATACTGCTTTTGTGACACTGGAGAATGAAAGGTGTGATGAAGTGAAAGGAGACCTTGCAGAAAGGACAGGGTCATCTGTGGTGTGAAGTGATGTCTCCCCACTGTCCAGGAGCAGCCCAGAGCTACTCCAGCTCCTGCCAGCCCTGCGGCTCCTGTAGCCGTGGCTGTGCCCAGGAAGGGGATTTTTGTTACAGCTCTGCAGGATTTCCTGTTCCCGTGTGAACAGCACAGAAGTAGTGCGCTGAGTCGTGTGGGCGCAGGGCACGTAGAGACAGAGATGCCACAGATCGGGAATTGTCTCGAGAAACTGAGGATCGACCCTGCACCTCAGGGCTGGATCTACTATATGAGCCAGTGCCGACGTAGGACAGCCACTTGAGATGGCCATTGAGTGTCTGACGGTACCACAGTACATCATAGCTTCCGAAGCTGAAGCCGGATCCCTGGCAGGACAGACGCATGGAATCTCCAGGTGCTCGCACACCTCCACCAGATGCTTGCAGTCGCAACTGTGCACACACTCCTGTAGAAGGACAGCAACAGGAGCCACGCATCGCACGTCCATGGAAGGAAGATGTTCCCCAGCCACCCAGACTCCCACAGACCATAAACTCATGAGCTGTGATCCGACTCTCTCCTGCCAAAGCCTCAGGCCAGGGGCACTGCCCCAATTGCCCTCCTCCTTGGGGCTCAGCTACGGCCGCTCCCGCAGCATCCGTGTCCCCACACAGCCTCCCTCTCTCACGCACAACAGCCGCTCCCCGGCAGTGAAGGCGACCTCCAGGCCTCAGCGCGCCCGCGGGCCAGCAGCACGAGCCGCGCCCAGCCCCGGCCTCGCCCACCTCCATGCCCGCCTCTCACCTGCCGGCCCCAAGGCCAAGGCCAGAAGCCACGGCCCCAGCCCGGCCGCCATCGTGCCTCGCCGCGCCGCTGCCGTCTGCCCGGGAGAAGGACAGGAGCAGAGCGGGGCCGCGCTCGGGCTGCCCCTGACCCGATCTCCGCCAGGCCCGGCCCTGTGTCACCGCGGCCGCCCTTTCGGCGAAGGACGGGGCGGGGCGCGGGGCGGGGCGGGGCGCGGGGGCAGAGGCGGAGCGCACGAGCGGCCCGGGAGTCGGCCAGCCACAGCACGGCTGCCCCCACGCACGGGATCTCGGCGCGCAGCGTCTCCTTGCACGTGCCTCCCCGAGCCCCACACCGACATCCCTCCATGGCTTCTGTTCCATCCCCTGCCATAGTACCGAGATGCAACACATGGAAAACTCCCTCGAAATCTTTTGCCCCGTTCTCGCTCTTTCATCTAAACATAGATCTTCTGTGCTGATCCTCACTGCTCTGCTCTCTCTCCTCTTGTCCCTCCTGCACTAATTGTCTCTTACTAGGCTGCAGGATTGACCCTGAGAGACCTCACCAGGCTTGGCTGTACCATCCCAGCCCCCTCCTCTCCTCACTTGACTTCAGTCACATCCCTGTCGTTTCTCAGACATGGTTGGGCACCATGATGGGATGCACGCATCTGGCCTTGCTTGTTCCTCACCAAAATGCTTGATGTGACTTGGAAGGGTAGAAGACACTTTGAAATCCTCCCAAGGCTTCAGATGAGAGTCATGTTTGTCTGAGGTCCCATTGTGAGACGAGGCTGTTTAGTTCCAATCTTTAACACAGGAGGCCAGGTCAGATTGCAAGTACCATCTAATGAGGGAAAGCTAAATGTAATTCTGTTCTGGTAGAAGGAATGGTGTTTCTGGGACGTGGAATGTCCAGGTTGATTTCTGGCGTGACTGTGANTGGCTGTACCATCCCAGCCCCCTCCTCTCCTCACTTGACTTCAGTCACATCCCTGTCGTTTCTCAGACATGGTTGGGCACCATGATGGGATGCACGCATCTGGCCTTGCTTGTTCCTCACCAAAATGCTTGATGTGACTTGGAAGGGTAGAAGACACTTTGAAATCCTCCCAAGGCTTCAGATGAGAGTCATGTTTGTCTGAGGTCCCATTGTGAGACGAGGCTGTTTAGTTCCAATCTTTAACACAGGAGGCCAGGTCAGATTGCAAGTACCATCTAATGAGGGAAAGCTAAATGTAATTCTGTTCTGGTAGAAGGAATGGTGTTTCTGGGACGTGGAATGTCCAGGTTGATTTCTGGCGTGACTGTGATGTGAATGTGGAATGAAAGCACCCGGTTCAGGACAGGTAGGCATCCAGACAGGTCTCCAGAGGAGACTCTACAGCCACTCTGGGCAACCTTTTCCAGTGCTTTGTCATCCTCACTGTAAAGAATTCTCCTGCATATTTGTGTGAAACATCCTGTGTTCCATTTTTTGGCCACTGCTCCTTGTCCTATCACTACCCCCTCATCAAAAGAGTCTGGCCTCATCCAATTGCCTCCCATACTTCTGATGTTTATAAACATGGATCAGATCACCTCCAAGTCGTCTCTTCTCCAGGGTGAACTAACCCACACCTCTCAGCCTTTCCTCATATGGCAGGTGCTCCAGGCTCTTCAGCATCTCTGTCGCCCCCCGCTGGACTCTTTCTAGTAGATCCCAGTCTTTTTTTAGCAGGGAAGCCCCATGGTACGCAGCAGGCTTGAGGCAGAGTGGCTGGAAAAACGTGTGGGAGAAACTGACATAGGGGTGTTGGTTGACGCTCGGCTGAACATGAGCCAGCAGTGTGCCCAGGTGCCCAAGAAGGCTGATGGATGGGATCCTGGCTTGTGGCAGAAACAGTGTTGCCAGCAGGAGTAGGGAAATGATCATCCACCCATACTCAACACTGGTGAGGCCACGAATCAGGTACTGCATTCAGTTTTGGACCTCTCAGTACAGGTAAGACATGGAGGTCCTGATGCATGTCCAGAGAAGGGTAATGAAGCTGGTGAGGGGTCTGGAGCACAAGTCTTATGAGGAGTGGCTGAGGCAACCGTGATTGTTTAATCTGGAGAAGAGGAAGCTCAGTGGAGTCCTTACAGCTCTCTACAACGACCTGAAGGGAGGCTGTGTTAAGGTGGAGTTTGGCCTCTACTCCAGCATAACTAGAGACTGGACTAGAGGGAATGGCCTCAAGTTGCACCAGAGGAGGTTGAGGTTGGATATAAGGAAACATTTCTTATCCAAAAGAGTGGTCAGGCGCTGGAACGGGCGTTCCAGGGAGGTGGCTGAGTCATCATTCATGGAGGTGTTCAAGAAATGTTTATATGTAGTACTAATGGTTATCCACATGGTAACAGAGGGGCAATTTGACAGAATGAAGTCAGATATGGAAGAGCATATGAGGCAAAGGTGTGAACTTGAATTGCTCCATGTGGAAAGAATTGCACCCTTGACATTCACTGACAGAACATTTATGGAGACCAAACAGAGAATGTGAGCAAAGAAAGGATGTGGGTTTTGTGTTTCAGCATAGCAACACTGACAGGACAGTCAAGCCACATTCCAGAAGGCCATGCACATCTGTCACACCATGAAATGAAGAGTGTCTGGATCAGCTCATCTGTATGAATCAGGATTATGAACAGGAACCTGTCTAACAGAGCTGAATATTGGATTTCATGCACTGAAAACAACGTTGTCAGCAGTGGAATACAGCAAAGTTTGTACCAGGTGGAACCTAAGGATGCTCACACAGGAACAGAAAGAACAGTGTATGCAAG
Organism: Pavo muticus; assembly: GCA_016647715.1. Taxonomy (NCBI): domain Eukaryota; kingdom Metazoa; phylum Chordata; class Aves; order Galliformes; family Phasianidae; genus Pavo; species Pavo muticus. Next base: position 12,235 of record JACDJE010001327.1, read on the forward strand.
TTTGTCAGGAACAATTGAAACTATACGAGGCTCAAGGTGACAGTTTCCAGTTTCATGTCATCACCAATGATGAGGTGTGGTGTCACCACCATAAGGTGGAGTCAAAAGAGCCAGAGTTCATGCAGTGCAACATGAGAATTCCCTATTGAAGAAAAAGTTCAAGACACAGCCCTCGGTGGGTAAAGTGATGTGCACTGTCTTTTGGATAGGAAAGGGGATATCCTTCTGAATTTACTAGAACCCACACAACCCATCAGCTCAGACTGCTAAGTCTTGATGCTGACAACGCTGAAGGCTCAAACCTCCAGAGTCAGGGCAGAGAACCATTCTCCTGCAACATGATAACACCACACACCATACCAATTAGAAGACCATGGTGCACACTGACAATTTTGGCTGAACAGTCCTTTCACAATGACCATATAGTCTGTGTAACGCACCTTAAAACTTCCATGTGGTTGGGCTGATGACATGTACTGTGTGGGCAACATTTTCCTGGTAACAGTGCCAGCATAACAGCTGTGAAACTGTGGTTCACATCCACTGGTGCTCGTATATATGAGCAGGAAACTAAGGCTGGTGAAAAGGCCTAGCTAACAGTGTTGACTATTTTGAAAGACAGTTTTCTGCAGCTGAGAATGTACTCTATCAAATAGTGTTATTGTGCTCTTCGTTGTAGCTTCTGTGGAAACATATAGCAGGCATCGTTTTCACACAAACCTATGAACATTGAAGGGCCTGTGCCCTGCTTGCTTTGACATTACAGACCATGTCCGTTGGATTACATCACTCTGAAATGCACCTTAAAACACATCAGAGCTATTCATCCACTGCTTAGCTCACAGAGACTCATGGAAAGAGCCCGTGGCTGATGATAGAATCAGGCAATGCTGCTGCTAGGAGTGCCCAAGTGCTTATGAGTACCTAAGAGAAGAAAGAAAACAAGAGCTGGTCCAGACCAGCTGCAGGCAGGCAGAGCAGCTAATCTGGTTTGGCGACCAGAAATATGCTGAACTCAATTCCCAGTTTACTACACGACTTTAGAACTCAGGAACAGGAAAGGAGTGGTAAAACAAAAAGAGCTCATGCAGAAAGAGCTATCAGTGGTGTGCAGTGATGTCCCCTCACTGTCCAGGAGCAGCGCAGAGCCGCTCCAACTCCTGCTAGCCCTGCGGCTCCTGTAGCCGTGGCTGTGCCCAGGAAGGGGATTTTTGTTACAGCTCTGCAGGATTTCCTGTTCCCGTGCGAACGGCACAGAAGTAGTGTGCTGAGTCGTGTGGGCGCAGGGCACGTAGAGACAGAGATGCCACAGATCGGGAATTGTCTCGAGAAACCGAGGCTCGACCCTGCACCTCAGGGCTTAATCTAATAGTAGATGAGCCACTGCTGATGTAGGACAGCCACTCCAGATGGCCACTGAGTGCCTGACGGTACCACAGTACA
>JACDJE010001330.1:0-13586 GCA_016647715.1 Pavo muticus
TAGTTTTTACTCACAAGTTCTTAACCTGACTGTGGCTGTTTCTCAGTAGTAATCTATCCATTCCTTAACATAGAGGATGCATGCACACCCATCCTTCCCTGCCCATCTCTTCTGAAATACTTGTAGCCCTTGGTTATAGTGTTTCAGCTGTGCATTTCATCCCACCACGTTTCCATGACAGCAATTAGGTTATAGCTTTTTAATTGCACCATGGCTTCCAAGTCTTCCTGCTTATTTCCCACTCTGTGTGTGTTGATGTAAAGGCACTTCAGTTGGGCTATCAGCCTTGTTACCTTCTCAGAGGAGCGTAGTCCCTTTAGAACAGTTCAGAGCTTTTTCTCTGCTGCTCCCCAGAGTGATGGTGTTCCCTGGCCCTTCTCTGTCACTGAGAAGTACATCCTTTTCCCCTATCAAATCTAGTTTAAAGTTCTGGTCATCAACCCAGCCAGTTTTCTGCACAGAATATTCTTGCCCCTCTTTGTCAGTTATGTCCCATCCTACATCTACCTACCCAGTGTCTGGGTGGTATATCCAAGATAATAAAACGCCAAGTGCAACACCAGCCACACAGCCAATTGTGCACCTGATCTGTTTGTCTCCTTTTTTCCAGGCCCCAGTCTCCAACTGGGATGATAACGGAGAACAGAGCCTGCGCTCCTAATCCCTTCAACATCTGTCTGAGGGAAATAAAGTCTCTTGATATTTTGTAGTTCTCGTTGCAGCCTCATGTTACCCAACTTGAAAGAGCAGCAATGGGTAATAGTCCTTTGGCTTTATCAGGCCCAGGAGGTTCTTCTTGCTATCATGAATGCAGGTCCTTGGCAGACAGCAAACCTATCTGGAGAGTTTGTCCAGGTGGCAAATGTGTGCCTCAGTGCCTCTGAGCAAGGAGTCCCCAATTATTAACACCTTTTGCCTTTTTTGGTGACATTGGATCTAATAAAGGTAGTTGGTTGGACCAGTTCAATGTGTCTTCCTGTGTCTGCACTATTACCCATGCTTTCTCTTCTTTCCACCCCCAGTCTCATATTTGTTGTTGGGTCACTTCAGAGGCAAGGGGGAGGCTCCTCCTGCTCCAACAAAAGACCAGGGTTTGGTCTCCCTCATCTTGAGTGTTTCTGCCATCTGTCTCCTCAAGGTTGGAAGCTTGCTTATCTTCTTCCCTTTGTAGGAACTTAAGGCAGTGCTGTTGGTCTGCCCATGTCACTGCATGATATAAATGAAATCAATTTTTCTCTCAGATTCCTGGATACTTCGCTGCCTGGTGATTTCCTCTCAAAACATGTCCACCTGCTTGAACTGGGCACACCTGTACCCGTGACATGCCCTTCTGTCCTCATGCCCTGTTGCCTTCCATTTCCTGGAGTCCCCTACAGCCGAGGGTCTGGGCAGCTCTGTCACTCCTTGGGACATCTATCTATGGGTGTGCACATCAGCCCAGAAAGGTTGTGGTCCCCCTGTCAACCTGGCTGTTGTGGTGGGTTATCACCGTGTTGGTTTCAATAGAAGGCTGCACCCTGCTACTCCTGCAGCACTCCCTGCAGATCCTGCAATTCCTCATGCAACATTTTTCTTTTTTCCAAAGGAAGAAAGCAGATAGAATGCCTAATTTGTTCGTTTCGATTTCTGAGTAATGTGGAGTCTGCTGCAGTACCCATTTATGCACACATTACTTTTCTGAGTAGTTAATACTCCACGGTTTTCTTCTTCCCACTTATTTTTTGTCTACAAGTCTCAAATAAAGCCACTATCTTTTTGAAAAATAAATTACTGGGCTATTATGTTTCTTACGAATCCCAGAAAATGATCTGGATTACAGCAAAACTGATCTTTTCTGACACACATTAAATTATTTTCAATGCGTACACAAACAAGTGTCCAGAACTGTGGCACACTACTGAAACAGGTAATAAACCTGTGTCCCTTGTGCTGCTGAGCATAACCTACTATACTATTAGTAAGTATATCCAGAGTAACTCCTTAAACTTATCTTCAAGATATCTATTTGAATGTTGCTTAAAGTGGCATACCTTCAGCCTTGCTATGAAAGATATTCCCAATCGTCAATTACTTTGAGCCTAGTAAATCCATCTACAGCCAGACAGCCCTACTTTAAACACGACATCTGTGTGAAAGTGAACTGTCACAAAATGAAAAGGTTTAATCCCTGCCTTCACCATGCCTTTGTGATGCTCTCATGATCCAGTGAAGGGTTTTCCCTCTGGAGTGCCACCGGACGTTTTCACTGGACTGTTAGCACACAAGGAGATACCTTGCAGTTGCAGCCACACTGCAGCAATGTCACATCACTTGATGTACCAGTGTGCCAGTGGTGTTTGTCATTTCAAGATACCATTATCAAATGTTCATTGTTAAGGCATCTTAATTTGGTGCTGAAACTGGAATAAAGCTTCACATGCAAGCATACCAATTTTTCTCGTATCCTGAACTTCCTTTGGAATGTGATATGCTATGACACAAATTTGTGCGGAGCTATCTTGTTAAAAGCTCTTCTTGTTAAAACTGTTTATCTAACATTCTTCATTGCTAACTAAAGATCAAGCAATTTATTTGCCTCTGCTTTTGTTTTGATTCATCTAAATTTTAAACTGTAGCAAAAGCATCTATTGTGAGGCAGTGTTGGTTCAGAGGAACAACCTTAGTGCCCCTTCTTCATTCCTTGATTTTTTCTGATTTAATCATTCATACACAATTTGTAAAGTGCGTAAGGGGTCAATGCCTCAGAAAGTTCTCTTGTTCTGTTTGGCTGAGGTGGACAGCATGGGAGAGAGGGTGATTTTACTAATGCTGGAGGGCTGACAAATCTCTCAGTGTAGCTGGGGCACCATTAGTTACTTTTCCTCATCCTGCCAATTTTTCCCTCATTGTCATTTAGTTGTATGTTCATTTCTCCTTAATGTAATGCACTGGCAGAGTAACGCTCCAACATAGATGTTTCCTCCCTTTCCCCATATTACATGTTATTTAGTGTTCCCTACCTACGGACTTTGCAAATGGGAGTCATTTTTTTTCCCACTGTTTTCTTCTCTCTTTGTCCTGGTAGCGAATGGGTAACCTTCAGTCACTTTGACTGAAGGTGATTTACCTGAAAGAAGGACATGGAAATAGCTTGTCTCAGTTGACCAGAGTAATTTTTATTTACTGTTATTTTGCTGCCACAAGGAGCAGAACAAATGTTACCATTACACAAGGAACGCTGGCAGCCACAAGCTGATGAAAGCCATCTCAGCTATCACACAGCACATTTTTTTCTACTTATTGCAGAGAAAGCTGCAAAGAAATGCTCATAAACACAAAGGTTTGAACTACAGCATTATCCACATCCTAGTCTTGTCTGCGCTGTGAGTGCAGAATCACAGAATGCTGGGATAACATGGACTGGAGTGGATCTCATGAGACAGGTTCCTGCCCACTCTCCTGCTCAAAGCAGCTCAGCTCTGGGGTCAGACCAAGTTGTTCAGGGCTTGAGCCAGTCGAATCTTGAAAACCAACAAGGCTGGAGATGGCACAACCTCCCTGGGCAACCCATGCCACTGCTTTAGTTCTTTCTTTACATTCTGTCCAATTTTTCATGTTTAAATTTTTTGCACCCCAGTTTGTTGATACCTTTCTTGTACTAGGGGCCCAAAGCTGCACACAGTACTTGGATGTGACCTAAGGAGTGCTAAGTAGAGGGGAATAATCCCCATCTCCATTTCCTGGTCATGTCTGCCAGCACTCCATGCGCCCATTCCTATATGAGCAAGATATTTTATATGAAGCAGAACCATGCATCTGCACCACATTTTTCACTGTAACAGCAAACCTTCTCCATGTTGATGTCTTGGCAGACACACAGCCTACACTTTAAAAGTATTTGGTGGCTATTATTTTTTTTTAAGCCTTAAAAGTGTGAGAGCACTGCACTGCAAAGTATTCCCATGGTGCTGTTACTGAATGATAATATGACAAATATAAAACAAAATCAAATAAATATTCTTATAAATATTGTGACTTGGATACCACTGGCCTAACTGACTATCCGTGCAGAATTTCTTTTTATCTCCCTTTGTGTCAACTGTTCTTAAAAACACCATTTGTTAATTTATGCAGCACTATGTACTTCTGGATTTCTCTAGATGTTCCCGATGCACCTCACACCACTCCATCTTCATTTGGAGATCTGCCAAGATCTCCATTCTTCATTTGGAGATCTACAGCTCTGTGCTTTTATTTTGCAGATCTTATTTGTACAACATTCAATACATTTGACTTTTCAAATCTCAAGACAATTTTACTACGGTCCCACCTTAACATATGGACTACTTTACTCACCCCTATGCTGCAGGCCCACAGCGAGCCAGATAGCTTTCCCCAGAGGATGCTTGCTGGTGTAACAGCAAGCTGTGCAGGTCACGAGGAGCATGGGTGAGTGAGGGCCACCAGGCATAACCTGGTATGTGCCAAAATGTCTTAAAAATAAGAGATATTTTGCAAAGAGAGACACAATCCAAACCAGGAATTTACCTGTTAATGTTCCAGTTGCGCAAAGGTTAACTATAAAACTCTTGGAAAGCTTAAAATGTTAGAAATACTCCATATTGAGTAATTTTAAATCATTTTGTAGCCTCACTAAAGACTGAAGTATTAATTCAAATTTAAGAACTGTCCCAAAAAACATGTCCAAAAAAACCCCCCAAAAGTACTGTGCAAAGTCCATATTACCCCCCGTGGGCGGTGATCCACATACAGATGTGCTAGGCTATCAAAGAAAACTGACTTCCCAAATTTGCGGTGCAATGGGATGAGAAGCAGAAGTCAGATACAATAAAAGAGTGCCCTAATGCTCTGATCCACTGCCTCGCGCAACCCATGGGCAAGCAGGGGCCAGGTTCAAGGACTGCCTTTCTATACTGGTTCTTCACTTTTGTCCAATGAGAAGAATCATAGCAAGCACCAAGAGACCTGATAGAAGGGATAAAAGGTGGGGAGGGGAGAGTTGCACCACTACAATCCACACCATGATTGAAGTCAATTTATCTTGGAGTGTCAGTGTGGTTGCCTCTTGCCTATATGTCTATAAACAGATAATCCTGCACTCCAGCTACAATTTGAGGGAAATTTTGTCTTTGATTGACTTCTAATATCTGATTAGTTAATTGTTGATTAAATGATATTATTTATGTGAGGAGACACACATGTGTGAGACTTTCTGAAACAGCATGATTTGTCTGACCATTTTCCAAACTCCAATAGATAAGATAATGTTCAGCAACAGACATATAACAAAAATAGCCAAAATAATTATGATGGGGTGCAACATCAGGCTCATATCTCAGCTGCTTTTGGAGAACATGTGTTGCATGAAAAGGGTGGAGAAGTTTGGCAAAAAATAAACCCCTTTGCATTCCAACTTGTCCTCAGATATCAGAGGGGCTGGGGGTGCCCAAGCTTAGATTGTGAATGATGTCCAGTTCAGAGCTAAAAGTCCAGTCATGTTCAGCATATGAACTATCACAATTACAGATTCACTGGTAGCACAGTGTCCAATTTGTCTGGTCACATTCAAATGGACTCTCATGAGCACTCTTAAGGAATTTGGCTGTGCCCGATGAGAAGAACATCATGGCTAGATTAGTGAATAGTGCTGTATATTAAAGCAACAGATTACAAATTCTTTTGGATTGCTGGTTATAAATGCACTGTCTGCAAAACATGTGAGGCTAATCAAAACACGAATGATATGGCCAACCACAAATGTGTAAAATCATGGAATAACTCTACAGAGATTTCTAAGTTTCCTGAAGGAAGCACTCATTATAACTGAGTGTGTGAATCTCACCCAACAGGCGTCCCTGTGGGGAGAAAGAGAGGCTCAGTCCGTCAACTGGTCACAGAAGTCAGTGATGTCCTCCTGACTGATGTGCAACAGTATCTTCCCCCTAATTCCCTCTTAAGCCATTTTTCATACTATTTTCTTACAGGTGGCTCTTGAGTGATTAGTCAAACATACCTGTTTTGCAAAGTTTACTCAGAGAACAAGTTTTTGATAGAAACGTGGAAAACTTCTGGCTCAGAAAAACAGGACAGTTTATCAGTTCCAATAGTATCAAGTCCCCATTCCTTCAGGATAATCACAGGCTTAGTGATTCATTTTAATTTCTAATGTGATGGCTTTATATCACCATCTACTGTTTACTCTCTTCATTGAGGCATCGGTAAGGCAAGTGCCTTTGGTATGTTTTCCATGAAAGTGCATGTATTTATAACTGGTGAACATCTGAATAGTTTTTGTAATGCCAGGGGGGTTGTTTTAATGTGCATTCGTAATGTAGAAACTTTTGCGTGTCCCTCAATTGCATTTCATCTGTTACTGCTACTATGTAGGCATACAATTTCCTAATTCTTTTTGAAGGTGCAGTCCCTTTTAATATCACATCTAACAAATTAAAATGACCTTTAGTTTGAACAGCTTGCTCTTGGCTTATTTTCTCAACTAGTTTAATTACATGGACTAAAGACCTTTTTCCCATTCAGATTATCTCCGTTATTTCTCTTTATATGCAGTTGAGCTAAATGATAGCAGTCTTTTTGGTCCACTAAGACCAGTTTGAAATAAATTACACTAAGAGCCAAGCCCTCTTCACTATAATATTGTTGTGAGATTGATATGTTTTTAATTATAATAATAGGGTTTTGATTGCCTCTTTGTGTTCTAAGTCTTAATGCCATGGCTTTCATTTTCTTAAAATATAGTGGACAAGCAATGATAGAAAATTCAGGCCTTTTTTTTTTTTCTCCAGCATCCAGAAATACCCATTAATTGTTGTAATTCTTTTCTAGATTGGGGCATCTATGATTGATTGCATGTGATTGATTGAGAGTGGATTCTAGAGATAATTCGCCATTTTTCGAAATCTGCAATTACTTCAGAAATAGCAGTCCCTGTTGCAGCAGACCAACTGAAAATGTAAGGTCATCAAGCCAGTGATTAGCACCTACTTACCAGACAGCTAGGCCCAATTGCTGTCCAGGCCCAATTAGCCTTTTGGATCTATGTTCTGCATCTGATTCCCATGAAGAGGAAAAGGGCAATTTCTTTCCCTGGGAGACGGCAAGTGTTTTGTTTCTGAAATGCTTGAATCAGGCTCAAAATCAATCCAGTAGGCTCTCTCTGAATTGCAACTCTAGGAATTCCTATTACTAATGCTTGTTTCCCATAGCTTCTTTCTCCACGCCAGATCCCTTAATTGTTGGTCAGGGGATCTTGGTTCTTGGGAGTTGTTCTGATGTTGTTCTGATTCCACCTAACAGGATGACCGGCATGTTTTGTTTCAATAGGAATTTAATCCCATCCCAATTTTTGTTGTGATTTATAATTTCATGCACTAACACTGCGTACATAGGGATCTTTCTCTGCACTAATTCTGCTTCCTCACAGTCTCCATCTCTGATGGCCTGTGCTGTATTTTGTGGCTTTGTGCTGGCGAGTTTATCATTTTCTACTGCAATTCCCTCCCGCACTGAATCGTGGCTTACTTTGGTACCATATCCTTAGATGCTTCAGAGCAGATTAGCCTGGACTGCCTTCCTCCCATCGGCATCTTACTCCCACACAGATATTCACTCGCACTGATTTGATAATATCAAAGAGCAGAGGAGCTCTAGGAAGCATGTCTTGAAGTGCAAATTATCAGGCCATGTTCCCATGAGCACTTTATTCACTAAGTTCTGTAACCCTTTCTGTAAGTGAAGAATAACAAATTCCAGTGAGAAGTACTTTGTAGAAGGGTGTTATTGCCTGCTTTTAATATGACCTGACCTGCAGCACAGAGACAGAGAATGGGATTAGCAAGATCCCAGAATCGGAGAATAACCTCCTGTTTTCAAATCACAGCTCACCACGGCAGAAAAATCCTGCAAGAAGGTGCCCCCACTGGAGTTAACAAGGGTTATACCAGTAATACTGAGCCCCTTCCCTTCTGGCTCGCTGACAAGGCTGTGAGCATTGCAGGACAGAGCCCACCTTTGCACTCACACTCAGCTCTCAGGCACTATCTCTACTCCAGCACTGTGTTCCAGTAGCATGCTGTCCCTTCTAAAATCCTCAGTATGCCATTTGTTACACACTGGTTCCATCTTTGCCAACAGAGGTAAGTAGCACATGCCACCACCTCCCAGGTGGATCCTGCCTTGGATCGGAGATGAACCAGCAAATGTGGGAATCTCTCAAGGCCACCAGTTTTAGATGCAGCTGGAAGGAGATTTAACCAGATTACTCCAGTCACCCTCGTTGCAGAAAAAGCACAAAAACACTCCTGATGTTGTTGCGCATTTGAGAGAAAACAGCTGCTTTCAGGCAGTGAGAGATTCTCCTCCCCATTCAGCAAACCCACTACTTTTAAAAACATCAGGAACAAATACCTAGACAGGATCGCAGAATCACAGAATGGTTTGGGTGGGAAGGGACCTTAAAGACTGTCTAGTGCCAACCTCCACCGTACTTCAAAGCCGATATTCAGCATGTATTTTGTGCATATAAGTGCTGCTGCCTGCAGGGCTCCCACAAGTAGCTTTCAGACCACACTGGCATTCAAGTTTCACAAACACTATGACATACCCAGCTTAATGCCTCCTCTTCTTAAGGAACCAAACAGCAGGCAGTTCTTCATTCAGCAGAGATCAGCTCTGAATGCCACTGCAGAACCAGAAACTGAAAGGCAAACCCTGTGCAGCTGGGAGTTAGTGCCAGGTCTGGCAGTAGAATGAGCTCGAGCACACTGCAAAGTTCCTAGGGCTGTCGAGCCTCAGCACATTGACATTGCTGCTTGCCAGTCCCACTGTGTAGCAGTAGAGCTGCATGATACTGAACTCCTTTTTATTTATTTATTTATTTATTTATTTATTTATTTATTTATTTATTTCGGGGGTGGGATGTTACATACTGGCTCACATGTTCTTGCACTACACAACATGAAGACTCAGTGGAAGCAGCATGAACAGGGTCCCTTTGTGCTTTTGAACTTTGGCACCCTGCTCAGGCTCGGAGAGCATTGACTGCAACAACCTTGATGGCATTACAGCTTGGCTCGTCTGGTGTGCTTGTTTTTGGAAGCTGAGTACCAACGTGGTACAGTACAAAAAAAAGGGAAAGCAGCAATGACATCTGCAGTTTCATTCTGAAAGCTTGACCACGATGCTGAGGGGCCAACATTCATCAGCGCTAGGAATGGTGCATTGTGTGGGAACAAATTCTGCTGCCTGAACTTGTGCCTTCTTCTGGCTGCAGAGCTGTCCAAGCCCAGCCACTTGTTCAGGAAAATCAGTGTCTAAGTTTCAGCTGGGATGGAACTGTTTTCTTCAGAGTGCCTGTATGATGCTGTGTTTTCGTTCTAGGAGAAAACCAGTGCTGATAACACACTGATGTTTATAGCTGCTGCTGATCAGTGCTGCACAGAGCCAAGACCATTTGCAGCAAAGGGCTCTAGGAACTGGGAGGGAACAGAATGAGGACTTCTGACTTACACTGGCCAAAGGGACATTCCACACCATATGACATCATATGGAAAGACTTTTGAAGGGGGTGAGAGTTCATCTCTCTCTCTTCTGCTGCTTGGGAGCTAGCTGGGCATTGGTTGGGGGTTGGTGAGCAGTTGCTTGTGCATCATCTGTTACACACATATATATACTTGTCATAATTATTATCCTTTTCCTTTTCTCAAGATGAGTAAATAATTTTATCTCAACCCATGAGTTCTTTTTTTTTCCCCTGATTCTTTCCCCTATCCCACTAGGAAGGGTGGAAGTGAGCAAATGACTGTGTGGTGCTCAGCTACCTGCCAAGTTAACTCACAACAGCAACGTTCATGCCATACCATGAACCCAACTATTCCATTGCTGCTGATACAGCAGAGCTCCAGATGAGGTGTGCAGTGAGGCTCCAGGAGCTACAGTGTGGCTGTAGGCTTGGCTTGGCTGGGCAGTCTACCAAACACCAGAAGGTGTGAGCTCAGCCATGTCATCAACCTGACTGCCTCCAGTCTTAATAGCTATGGTGCACTATGTGTTCTCTGCAAGACAATTTGTGCTTTTGCATTTTGGAAAGATTCTGAATACCATTCTGAGAGTTATAAGCAGTACATTTCATATGTGCTCTGTTCTGTAAGGACTGTTTTGTAATCCTACTCAGTCCACACTCTTTTTCCACATTAGCAACTCAAGGACCCTGACCAGATTCAGACTCGTTTCCAAGAGAGCAAAAGCCGGGTAAAACTCCTGCCTGTCCTTTCTCCATCATATTGGTTTGGCAGAGGTTGCTCTTCAGAACAGAATTTGGTTTATGGCTACTTTCTGAGTTTCTTTTTGAGATATAGGGATACAACTACGATTCTGGTCATTCATTCAGTGTTAGGTGTAAACATTTGGGATTAAGTGGAGTTTGTGGTCTGCCTCACAGACTGTTGAATATGGCTGATCTTTTCCAATTTAAGGGACAGCACATTCCATCTTACCTGGAACTCTATGTGCAGTATTTGAAACATACCTTGTAAAATGCAAGGGGCAATTTTGAGGAAAGCAAGCGTAAACCTATGTGACAACAAGGGGGAAGATAGTGGAAGGCAAGTGGAAGACAAGGGTTAACATATGGGAAAATAAGGGGAAAGGAATGGGAAACCTAGGGGAAGGGAAGGTTCAACTTAGGATAAGGGTAATGGGAAACCTAGGGAAAGGCAGAGGGAAACAAAGGGGAATGAAAGAGGCAACCTAGGAGAAGGCAAGGGGCAAACTAGGGGAAGACAAATTACATCCTAGGTGAAGACAAGAAAAAACACGGAAGTAGGAAAGTGGAAACCAGGGAAAGGCATGTGGAAACCTAGGGGAATGTAACGGGCAACCTCAGGGAAGGCAGTGGGAAACCTAGGGGAATGCTAGCAGAAAACTAAGGAAAAAGAAGGGGATGGGCAAGGGGAAACCCATGGGAAGGCAAGGTGTGACTTAGGAGAAGGGAAATGGTAAAGCTAGGGGAACGCAAGGGGCATCCTATGGGAAGGCAAGGGCTATGACAAGGGGCAACCTAGGGGAAAGCAAGCGCAACATAGTGAAAGTGAAGGGAAAGGCACTGGGAAAACTAGGGGAAGGCAAAGGGCAACATAGAGGAAGGCAAGGGAGCAAGAGAAGAGGATACCTTGTAGAAATCAAGGAGAAAGCAAGGAGAAACCTAGGGGAAGGAAATGGGTAACCTAAGGGTAGGCAAGCGGCAACAGGGGAAGGCAAGCAAAACCTAGTAGAAGGAAAGGGGCAACCTAGAGGAGGGCAAGTGGAATACTAGCGGAAGGCCAGGTGAAAGCAAAGAGATACGATCTGCCTCCCCCTATGTTTCTCCTTGCCTTCCTCTAGTTTGATACTTCAGTAGCTCCAGTTTTACCCTAGATTGCCACTTGCCTTCCTCTGGTTTCCACTTGCCCTCCTCTAGGTTTCACCTTGCCATCCCTGAGGTTTCCCCTTGCCTTCTGCTAGGATGTCACTTGCCTTCTCCTGGCTTACACTTTGCCTTCCCCTAGGTTCCCCCCTGCATTCACTTATGTTTCCACTTATCTTCCCCCTACTTTCAATTTGCATTCCCCTTGCCGTCCCCTTTTTGTCACCTTGCCTTTCTCCTGCATTTCCTCTTGCCTTACCTTTGCTTTCTCCTGTAAAATATTTCCCTGCTTTATTAAAAAAGAAAACACAAAAAAACACCACCACAAAAAACAGGGTGCAAATATCTTTGGGATAAACCGTGAGGAAGTTAAATACCTTCACAATGAACAAACTACAGATGCAGACTCATCAGAAGAAAAAAACTTTCATTTTATCATCTGTCCCAGCTCCAGACCTAACAGACAATGCCACAACTATCCTTCAACCTACCTTGGTGACTCAAATCAAGAGAAGAGAGAAAAAGCAAATAGGAAAAAAAAGGAAAGGGGAAAGGATTAACCTATTAAAGGAGAAAGGAGAAAAAAGAAAAAGAAATGTAATTCAAAGAATGAAGTGGGACAAAAAAAAAAGAAAAAGAAAAAAGAAAATAAGAACACAAGAAAGAAAGCTATAAAAAGATACACAAAAGAGCAAAGAAAATAATAAAAAACTGCAAAGCAAAGCAAAAATTGTAAAAATAAAAAACATTAAAGGAGATTCAAAGCATATAAGGCAGCCTTCACAGATTACAGTGGAAGGCTGCTCCAAAAGTAATGCCTCCTATTACATTCTGTTGGCTCATGCCATCGAAGGTGAATGTTGATGGGATGGCAGTAGAGATTGAACCTTCTCGCCGATGTTCTGTTCCATGATGTGGCCGTGTGACAGGTGGCAGTAGGGGGGCACTCTGACCTGGTAGTACATCTAGAGCTAAGGCATATCACTGATTCCTTCATGTGGAAGAAATGGCAGCTGTTGACATTCGTTGATGCTTGCTGAACATTGATGGTGAGCGAACAGTGGGCGTGGCAGAGTGAGGTGATGGTGTTTTTCAGCAGTGGCAAGAGTGACATGAAAAGAGAAGCCACATTCCAGCGAGGAAGTTGGGGCCAGTAGAAGAGAAGGCTGAGGGAGGAGCTTCTAGCGGCCTTCCAGGACGTGAAGGAGGTGTACAGGAAAGCTGAGGAGGGAGGGACTTTCTCTAAGGGCATGTAGTGATAGAAGGAGGGGAGGAGGGTAGATTTAGACTAGATCTTAGGAAGAAATTCTGGACTGTGAGACACTGGAGCAGGTTGCCCCGAGGGGCTGTGGATGCCCCCACGCTAGAAGCAGTCAAGGCCAGGCTGGATGGGACTTGGAGCAATCTGGTCCAGAGGGAGTTGTTCCTGCCTGTAGCAGGGGGGTTGGAACTAGGTGATCTTCCAACCCAAGTTCCAACCCAAACCATTCAAATTGATAATTCCAAGGAGGATGTGATTGAATAATCAAAACTTCAGTCTTCCTTAGAGATTTAGACCAGAGTTACAGGTAACAGAACACTGAAGTTATAGAAACAGATAAATATGGAGAAAGCATGTTTTCAGCTCGTATTTCTCTCATGATGACATTTTGTTGAGAAAATAAGAACTTAGCAGAAGGCATTGCCTTGAAGACACTTCTTTTGAATGTAACAATAATAGTTGCTATTTTTTTCTTGAGGGTTAAAACATCTTGTCTGTAGCGTTCTGTCTTTTCCAAACCTTACGAATTGTAAGGCAAAGTCTATTAGCCTGATCAGGGTCATAAATAATAGAAAACATGATGAGAAGGGATTCTGATTACATATCTAGAATGGACAGAAGTTGATGCCTAATGCAAATAATTCTACTGGAAACTTCAGATAACTCAAAGACCCCAAAGTGGATACAAACTGGCTCCATACCAACTGTCTGCTAGAAATTATCCCTGGAGAGCTAGGTTAAAATCTGTGTCGTACTCTTCCTTTACGGAATACAGTCTGCGGGGATACATTAACAATGATATATTATATATAGGATGGGTGTGCATGCATCCTCTATGTTAAGGAATGGATAGATTACTACTGAGAAACAGCCACAGTCAGGTTAAGAACTTGTGAGTAAAAACTA
>JACDJE010000141.1:0-33954 GCA_016647715.1 Pavo muticus
GGAACCAGAACATTAACTCTTTAACTCCTACTGGTTCACATGATGTTCTGATGTGGAATACTGATCACAAAAGAAAAATCACCAAACCACAACACTTATTATGCTTGGTAAATAAGAGTTTACTGTTTTCCAGTTCTAATATGAGAACACCATGTATTAAAATCTGCAGGTCTTAAATAAGGGAGAAAATGTAAAGGTAAAATATAAATACTTAGTTAACGCAAGAATTTTTGTACCTTACTCATGATTGCAGCTTTTCTGGTGTTTTTTTTTTCAAAGCCATCAAGTAAAGCTGGAGGTCTCTGCCAGCATTATTGTAATGCACATTATTATATTTATTATATTATATTATGTTATATTACATTTGTATGCGAAGTCTATACACATTGGATCGGTTGCCATGGGTACAGCACCTGCTTTTTATTATTTAGGCCATGCCCATCTCAACTGTAAAAAATAGCTTAGGGACCATCATCACCCATAGTATAGCTGAAAGTTGAAAAGTAGTATGGTGCTATCAGGATTTCTGAATCTTGCTAAATTGAGATAGCAAAATAACAATAGCTGACTTCTTCCAACTGCGGACAAGCTTTGAGCTCTGAACTGAATTGAACTGAAGCATTTGCTCATAAGAAATAGTGAAAGGTGCTGAGAAAAAAGAGGATCTTATGGCGTAGAAAATCAAAGAATAGCAGGAAGAAGAAACTCAAACTGTCATAAAGTTGGTTTGATCAGTAGGTTTACCGACCTATCAAAAGGTGGGAATACCTGAAAACAAAGCAGTATTATGGTCCATGCACCATTACTTTCATTCAAACTATTATTACTAGTATCTCTTTAATCATCATCACTGTTATTATCATTATTAAATGTCTATGTGTTTCAGTGTCCCTTCAGTGTGGCTGAGTGCTGGGTTGCGAGCTGACCTCCCATGACCATTGGAACAGCTAACAGAAGCCAAGTGGAAATTATGGCCACAGTGACTGACTATGGGCAAGAAGGCAGCAGGCTTTGTTCCAAGGTAGTGGGCAAAAAGGTGTGCTGTAATTTGCAGTACCTTCCCTGGAGGTTTTCAAGGCCAGGTTGGATGGGGCCCTGGGCAAGCTGATCTAGTACCTGATCTAGCAGCTGGCAGCCCTGCCTGTGACAAGGGGGTTGGAACTTAATGATCTTTTAGGTCCATTCTAACCCAAGCCATTCTATGATTCTATGATTCCATGGTTTGTCATCATTATTCCTATCTAAAATACACTAAAATTTCAGAACATTTTTGGTTGTCTGGTACACTCAATCTCAGTAAAAAACCTGTAATTAAGTGTCCTCAAATTCTCACAAGATGCTGGGTGCTGATGTCATTTCAGTCATCTGGACAGTTTTCTGCTCACTATTCTCTTTTTGACAAGAG
Organism: Pavo muticus; assembly: GCA_016647715.1. Lineage (NCBI taxonomy): Eukaryota > Metazoa > Chordata > Aves > Galliformes > Phasianidae > Pavo > Pavo muticus. The sequence goes on from JACDJE010000141.1 coordinate 1,406, forward strand.
CACTGGCTACATCCATGGGTCAGAAAATCTGTTTGAAACTCTGGCCTTAACATTTGGAGGAGAGAGTACATCAAAGCAGAGGACTACAGAGGGGAAAGCAAAAACAAAAACCTTTTCATGTTATCAGCGAATGCTTAATTCATGTCACAACAACAGTTTTTCAGTACTGATTCATGTGTGTTTCAATGGAATAACTTCAAATTGGTAGGCCATCTGTTAGGATGAAAGAAATCAAATGGAATGAGGAAACAAAGTGATGGAATGTAAATAAATTATTTTTACGTATTTGTTATTTCTGAGTTGATATACAGTTCACTTATATTTATTATCTTTATTTCCTCCCTTTGGGAACAATACAGTGCTCCTCTTAAAGGAGCATAACTGGTATGCGACATGTTTAAAAAACCAGTAGAGTGGGACTAACTCACAAAAAGACATTAAATTCTAAATCTGCTTAGAAAATTCCTTTAAAATGCCTGAGTCTGCTTTAGGTGACTACAGTAACTGTCTAGCAACCAGCTCTGGGTCATTCTGCTTGAGCTGGGGAGGTTGAACAATAGGACCTCCAAATGTACCTTTCAAACATTCTCTGACTATGCCAAAATTTAAATTCCAAAAATTCATATTCATCAGCCATAATAGTAAAGCGTCTTAACTTTCCCTGAGAAGAGATTGCTTTCAGATATTACCAGAAATATATATGGACAACAATGAAAAGTTATTTGTTCTTTTTCCTACATTGTCTGCAGGGTTAGATTTTGTAAACATTCATAGCACTTATTGGCTGAAATAAAGTGTGTTACTGGCACAAGAGGATATGATGCTTTTTCTTGCTTTATTCACTTTTCCAGATTTTGAGAATGTCTCAAATGAAAAAAAAAACATTCTATCTTTTTCTCCCTTTATCCAATCCAGTGTTGCAAACACCAGTCTTGCTTCTGTTCTGCAGCCTGGTGAAGCAAGAACATCACTCTATACCCTTCTGGCTTAGCTGTTTCACTCAGTAGGAAATTACTACATGTTCACTATTCAATATTTAAGTATGACTTCACAGGCTAGTCGGTAGGGAAAGAATCTTTGATTATCTACTCTACTGAATGATTAGCATAGAGTAGTGATCACTTTCTGGCCCCTAGTCTTTGTATTCAAAGGAGTGTACTGCATATTGGAAATAAATTTTTCTGCTCCCGTTTGCTTGTCTAAAAGATACGTGTTTATTTCATGGGGAGAAAAAAGACAGTTTCAACAGGAAGTGCAAATAGAAACTTATTTCATTATATTTGAGCTCTTACTGTCTGAAAATTAGAACATTCACAGGAGCTGCAGAAAATTAAGGTTCAAATCCCCTTAAGCAGGGTAAAGATGTAAGCATAATCTCACAGCATGGGTAAGCTACTGATCTAATGCATCGAATTTCTGAGAAAACAGATGAAAAGGAGAAAGACATAAAAACATCACTTCTTCCAGCTATACACTGGCAAAGAGGCTGGAATAAGCAGCCAGTGTCAGGAGCACTCTGAACAGTATCTGGTAATTGAGGCTTACATTTCTGGGTTCAAACCCTGATTCCACTGTGTCTTGTTAGGTAGCTCAATGGCCTCTTTTGCTACCTGCTTTATGGATTCTTTTACAGATTTTATCTTTAGAAATGAGTGCCTATTCCTTTCATCAATCTTATTTCTCTGGACCTAATTTTCTTGAGGCATTTATTGGAAGCCTAAGCACTGGAGCCAGGATGGCAGATTCCATTTCACAGCTTTAAAGAGACAGTATAGTGCTTACGATTGCTATACTTAAATCTTTTCATGGGTTTAATCCCAAATTATTACTGCTTTTGTGCAAGAGTATAATTTATAGTAAGATGAGTGAAAATAGTGAAATGAGGAAGATAATATATTGCTCTTACCTTTTCAATTTGTAAAATATGAGGGTCAAAAATGACTTGTTCTGACTCTAAGCTCTAAGGAGAAATAAAGAATAGCTTCAGAACTTGTACTTCATCAGGTGACTGAATCTCCCTGGACTAGAGTCCTGGCTCTTGTTCTGCAGTTGAAGAATTCAGTCCTGGTATTCACTTGCTTTTTGTACGGATTCTTAGAATATACCTGTTAATATAATTTGTGGCCATGTACTTCATGGTTCTGGTTGTGATTATCAAGAATAATCAACAAGATCAATGCAATGATAAAAATAGTGATCGTAAATGGAAAGGAGTTTCTTATTAAAACCATTAAATTATAAAATCATTATGGAACTATAAAATAGTTTTTGGATCTGGAGATAATTTTTATGGTTGTACATGTTATGAATTCTGATTTTTTTATGTATATAATTGGGATCAGAAGACATCCTAAATCTGAGACTATATCAATCAAATGCAACTTCTGTGAGTGATAGGATAGGTATGCTATACATTTTCACTCTTAAAAATCATTTATTATCTCCTTACTGTCTTTATATGAGATGAGATAACATCATATACACCTAAGCAGATTTTTTAAATTTTTTTTTGCAAAGGAAGATGTACTTTTTCAAACAGAGATTTGAGTTTTATTGATAGGCTCCTGTGATTATCCAGGTATGTCTGATAGGTGAATCTAGCTGCAGCACTAACTTTGGTTCTGAAGCTAAGGGAAAACACACTCCCATCGATTTATTGTTTCAGTTTAAGGTATTCAAATGCCAGGGGATATTATTTAAAACAGATGTTCTTTATACTTCTAATATAAACTACAGCATCATTTTGGGAAACTGTAAAAAAGAAAACAAGTTGGTGCTGTCACCAGATATTATTGGTTACTTTATTTTACTGAAATAAAGGTTTAGTTATACTGATACTTCAAAGAAAATGGACAGCCAGTACAGATGTAAAATAAAACAACAGCATTTATCCAGATTGCTTGTTCATTTTCTTTCTTCTTTCTTATTTCTTCCATCTTTTTTTTTCTTTCTACAACTGACAAAGTTAATGTTGCAATAAAATTCAGAACGCAATCATTCCTTTGATGCAGAAGCTTCGTTTGTTTCCTCACTAACCATAATTTCACATCTGGATTTTATATTCTATTTAAAATAATTATGTAGAAATTAACCGATATTGTCACATCAATGGAGAAATCTACAGAAAATATTTTGATGTGCATATTGTATACTCATTAAATATACATTTATCTTTTTATTGCCTCTGCAGTGAATCTAAAATCCATACTACAAATTTCATTGTTAAACACTGTCCTTAGAATCTGCTTGCTCTAAGATCATCAATCTGTGGCTACGGATAGATCAGTTGTTGCTTTCTGTTTGTATGCAAATAGTCTGAGCAACAGCACACTGAGAAAGCATATGAAACTCTACTGTTCTTACATTTGTATACCTCTCTAGTTCTCCACCACAGCTGCTATATGCAGAGAACAACAAAAAAAGAAGTGACAATATGCTAGAGACTCAGGAGTGAAGTACTTGAAAAGGCATACTCTTTCCCGCACTGTGATAGCATTTTCATTTAATTCCATTGCTCCATCATGCTCCATGTCATTACAAGGTCACTACCAGTGTCACACTTCCTCTTTGTTCACAATGCTACTATCATTACTCAAATCTTTAACTTATTTAACTTTTTTTTTTCTAAATAACATTATTAAAATGAATTAGTGATAAAATAAGTGCAAAAAGAAACAAATAAAAAAAAGCCCAATATCCTTATTCCCAGTATGATAACACAAAAAGAAAAACTAGAAAACATAATGATATTCCACTGCCAAATGAGTCAGAGGTGGGGAAGGAAAGGCCAAAGGATTTTCCGGGTGTCATCTTCTTTCTTGGAGTCTGCCGTGGCTGGGGGAGTTCCAGAAGCTCCAGGGAACTGATGGCCAAGCTTGCACCAGGACTACTGCCAGATATCAAGGAGACAGTTACCAGAAGAGACAATTGACTCTGGGCTTACAGTTGACTGGCAAAGCAGATGTACTTTTATACAGTGCTTTTCAGCAGGAGGCTGGAAGGTAATAAAATGAAGAAAAGTCACAACAGAGAAGAGTAGAATGATAGAAAGGCTTAGGTTGGAGTGGACCTTAAAAATCATCTACTTCCAATCCCCTGCCATGGGCAGGGCTGCCACCCCCAGCTCAGGCTGCACAGGGCCCCATCCAACCTGGCCTTGAGTGGCTTCAGGGATGGGGCACCCACAGCTTCTCTGGGGAGACTGTGCCAGTGCCTCATTGCCTTCTGAGTAAAGAATTTGTTCTTAACATCTAACTTAAATCTCCCCTCTTTTAGTTTAAATATCTCTTTTACTTTCAAAAAAAAGTGACTGAAGAGTGACATCTGAGTGAAAAAGGTTTTTGAAGAGACCCTGGCTCAGGGAAAGTATCCATATTTCCATGCTTCTTAACATCACCAATATAAGTTCATGACAGCAAGTTATGACAGCAAGAGGCATGACAGATAATGTGGTCTGTTTTGTTACAGTGTCTATGAGTGAGTGTATTCTCAAGAAGCTTTAGATAACTATACTGTTTACAACTGACTTTATACTGCAATTCCGGGAATTCTGTGTTCTAAGATGATATTTACCTTACCCTAAATTAGACAATTAAAATTTGTCTGAAATTAGGGACCTATAAGTGTTTAATTCCACTTCCTGAAGGCCTAAATTGTAGAAGTCCGGTTAACTCTCTGAGTTTAAGTGAGGAACGCATTTCATGCAGTGAGCATACACTTCATACCCTTCAGCACTGATGTAGTACATCCTTCACTATGTGAACTCAAACTGGAGAGACATGAGTACTTATCTACATATTCAGATTAATGAAGCATGCTATTCAAAATCTTGTGCAGGCACCTAAGTATTGTTAAGTTAATCATCGCAGCTATTTGATCATTATTCCTTTTTATCCACAACAGCTTTTTTCCTTCTGCCTTTGGTTCACATAATCATGGTAGAAACTCACTCACTTCTTTGCTCACTTGCCTTCATGAGTCCTCCCTTCAAGTCTTCTATCTACACGATGCATACAGATGCTTCACCTCTTACCTCATATTCCCTCCCTACTTCCGTTCTGCCTTTTTTCTTCATCTCTACTTTTTTTTTTTTAATGAATTGACAGCTGTTATTTCATCTCAGACAAATCAAATACTTGTGAATTCATCTCATTCTTCATCGTTATGAGTTACACATCCTAGAACGTTTCCAGTGCATGAAAACTGAGCAGCACATGTAAGTACATACACTCCATAGGGAACAAAAAAATGAGTGGAGGAAATTGCACATATCTACAGTGGATTGCATGAGTTTTATGTAAAGTGTGATTCACCTGTCCTTAGCATATTGAAATTGGTGCTCATGTGGGGAGAAATAGACTATTTTTGCTATAACTTAATCACCATCAGATGTTCTTGAAAAGAATATAAAAGGAAAACAATCCCCTAGGAAAATGATTTCTGATTTTACAGTGTCTTTTTTGTTAAAAAATACATGATCCTTAACATAGAACTTTCATGCCAGCTTTCAGTCTAGAGCAAAGTTTTATTGTTAAGTTATAAGCCCCAGAAAATAGGGACGTATAATGTAAATCCTGACAAGATCCTTAGCTATTGTGGTACAAATGACAATAGTATAACAAGTAGCCTGCTGCATATTGTTATGTTAATAAATACACACAGGATAAAACATGCTGTTTTAATACTCCAAAGTCATACAATCAATATGTTAATATACTATGATACACCATCCTGAAATACGGTAGTGTATATACAAATCTAAGGCATTATGTCATTATAATTGCCCACCTAACTAGAAATAAGTAAAAAACACAGGTAATATCAGTATAATGCATTGATAAAATAATGTTTTACCTCAGCAGTTTTACCTCCTTTTATGTATTGATCTTATTTTATTAAAACTTTGCTCAAGGTCTGTTTTTTTTTTTTTTTTTTTTTTTTTTAATTTACTTTTACACGCAATCAGAATTGAACATTCACAGAAAAAATCTGAATACGAAAATAATTTACAATGTCTTTAAGAATCGATACTGGGCACATGATTATATCAAAATATAAAATAAAATTAATTGATAGTCGTGGGTACTGGTAATAAACAATCAAATTAAAAATGATGACTTCTATAGCATTTCATAATTTTGGTCTAGTTGATTCTAAAAGAGTAACCTGGGCTAATACAGGTTGTCCCTGCCCGCAGCAGGGAGACTGGAATTAGATGATCCTGTCTTAGTTTCAGCTGGGACAGAATTGTTTTCTTCAGAGTGCCTGGTATGATGCTCTGCTTTGGTACTTTGGTTTTTTCTTTAAAGACAAAACTATTTACTACTATAGAGAAAAGGAAAAGAATAATAATTATGACAAATATACATATATATATGAATGTATATAATAAGTGATGCACAAGCAATTGCCCATCCCCTGACAGATGCCCAGCCAGCTGCCCAAGCAGTGGAATAGAAAGACATGAACTCCTATCCCCTTCAAAACTCCTTTCACATGGTGACATATGATATGGAATATCCCCTTCAGCCAGTATATATACATCAGCTGTCCTAATTCCGTTCCCTCCCAGTTCCTTGGGCCCTTCACTGCAAATGACCTCAGCTCTGTACAACACTGCTTAGCAGCAACTATAAACATTGGTGTGTTATCAACAGTTTTTCTCCTAGAACCAAAACAAAGCATCATACCAGACACTCTGAGGAAAACAATACCATCCCAGCTGAAACAAAGACAGAACCCTAACTGGCCCTATATGAAAAGTGAAAAGCTCAGTTACCGGAATAGAGAATAGGAATATCAACAACCTGTTGATCACTAGGAAAGTCATGAGGGTAACAAGAAGCACAGAATGTGAATACTGCAGCACCCAGATATTAGATACAGAGAGAATGTGAATGAGGCAACATTTTCTTCCCTGTTACAAAACTGAGGGTGTCTGGAGTCAGCTGGGGAGAGAGCACATGTGATTCACATCTCTGCCCCAGACCATGTACTGCATGGCTGAAACCGATGCATAGACCACCCAGCTTCTCTCCAGGACTATGTTTTCTTTCCTGTGGGGAATGGAGGTCATGAAATATGTAAAACTGCATGTCTGCTTGAATAGGGTGTTTTGGTATCCAAGCCCATTTTATTCTCTTCACTGACATTTATCTTGAATGGTGAAACAGCACATTTTAACAAGTGCTTACTTGTTTAGTTATATCAGCAATCCTCACTTTTGGAGCAACTCACGTAGTTTTATCTAATTAGTGAACAGGTAAGTGGTTTGAATGTTTCTGGAAAGCATAAATAGTACTACTTGAAGGCATTGTTTTACTCTACCCACTTACAGTGTTAGAAATTGAGGAAAATAATATAAATGTAGCAATCTTAAATGATTGAAAACTGTAGAATGAAAAGCTGTATCTTCAGCAAAGTACTGAAGTAGTTTTTATCTCTGTGAGGATCTGGAGAAGTTAATGGTGAGATTTTAGTCTAATTTCCTAGACAAATATGTGTTTTTATTGTCCTGTGTAGAATGCCTTCATTATCTGAATGACAGAGAAGTGACCACAGAACTTTTCTCCTTCAGGCCCAGTGGAGTGATCAAAGGGGAACAGTCAATAGTTGATGAACTTCTGCTTGACAGCCTGTACAAGCCTATTGACTTAATTTCCTGGCACAATTCTCTTTTAATTTCTATAGCTACAGATCTATACAAGTAACAGCCTCATTGGCCAACTCTGCAGAGAGAGAAAAATGTGCAGAAAGATTTGCTCATAAGACATCAGTTTCTTCCGGAGGGACTTCTATTTTGCCTCTGTCTTTCTGTGCAAAATCAGTGACAAGTAAGTTTCCGTTCTATACCAGTCAATTTTTTACTTTCCATAAGCATTAAAATTAAATTCCTTTGAAAGTGTGCTGTTATTTTATGAGCCACAGGGTGATTTTTATCATAGTATTTTAAATCTTCATTCAAACCTGACAATTTTAAGCCTTTCACAAGCACTGCATTTTGTATCAAAAATTGTTAAGAAAGAACATGTTGTCTCTCTACTGCTTTTACAATGCATAAAATGGATTTAAAAGGAAGGCACTCTCAAGAAATTAAGCCCACAGGGAAAAAAAAAAAACCACAACAATAACAGAACACGATCTGAAGAAAAATATATTGTTGTTACATTCAGTTTTCATGCATGTGCAACTCCCTGGACTATAACACGTCACATTTTCTGATTTGGTTGTAAAAATACTGTAGACATGGACATTCCACATTTTTAATATTTCCTACTGTACTAATACACTTGTCAGTTGTCAGTTTTTAGAAATGCTCACATTTAAAATACACACAACCCCATAATCAGCCAGTCAATAAATATGCATCTTACATTTCCTTGATATTGCAGTATGAAAGGGAAATAAAGGACAAAGCTAACCTCAATCAATAGCTAATTTCACTAAGAAGAATAAACAGTAGTTTGGTATCTGTATGTCTATTTGATGTGCTCACTTTTGATGAAACACCACAATGGAAGTTATCATATAACACTTGGATGAACAGAGTAACTTAGTGAAAAGACTAGCATGGGAGAATTTCATTTCTTCTGGAACTCAGATAAAAGTGTAAACAACATAACTTACTCAGAAAAGTTGAAAAATATAGCAAAATAATTTGGAACTCAAAAGAAAAATGCCTGTAATACAAACAAAGTTGCAAGATACGAATAAAAATCCAAGAAGCTGACAACTGTCATTTCTTACTTCAGTAGGTTATGATGTAACTCATTTATATAAATAACCATTTGTACCTTCAACAAAGTAATTACAAAAACAGGAATTTAAAGAGATTCTTTTAATTATAAACATTACTTTAATACAGTTCTTGTTTTTTGTTAACTAGATCTTAATAAAACAGCACTTTTAAGGTACTGTAACTTCAAACTCTTTATAAAGTCCTGCAGATCTTACGAGAGCAATAAACATCCTCATATTAATAAAATGGAAGTACCTAATTTTATTAATGTACATCCTTAAATCACATGTTTATATGTAATTGAATACATACTTAATGCATAAAGATAACTGTGCTTAAGGGGCATACAGCAAAAAATCAGAAGTTCATCAGTATTTCAAGCCTAGTGATTGATTCCCCAAATCAGACCTACAATGAACTGAGAAAGGCACAAATAAGGAGGCCAGCAGGAAGTTTCCAATGCATGTGAAATTAAAAATAAACATAGCTTTTCTGAAAATTTTCCATTTTCTGAAATAGATCCATGGGAAACACTGATAGCAATTGCAATTTTCAATTAAAAACATTCGCTCAGAGCTTTTTTCCCCGCTATTTTTAAAAATCACATTCAAAAGATGTCCCTTGTTTAAAATTAGGTAAGCTGATTTGTTTGCTTTATTATGCGTCTGAGTCACAACATTATCTGCCCTCCTGTACATAATTAAAAAAAATAAAGGATATTGATTTTCATGCCCAAAGGGCTAACATTCAGGGAGGCAAAACTGCAAACAGAACCCAATCTGAACAAACTCTAAAAGGAAAGAGGTAGTAAAACTATTCCCAGAAATAGGACAAGAAGCAAAGAGCTCAATTCAGCATCCGTGCCTGCACTGGCACCCTAACAGACATTACACACCAAGCTTGGAGTAAAGGGAGTGTGAAGCAGCTTCATGCGCTACAGCTCAGGTGACAATGCTGAGCACATGTTCAGATATCCAGCAGACACAGCCCACTAGAACTGAGATCATGCACAGCATGGCTGGCACCTACACTAGCAAATTGCCAAGACTGGGTAGCTGACTGCCCGCTGGGTATGCTTCCGCAATGCTCTGGATGTCAGAATAAGCGGGGGAGTTGCCGAAGGACAGCAGTAGCTTGGAACAAGCCAAGTTATTTTCATGAAATATGCTGAGTTGCCAAAGCAAGGATGATCACATTTTCATGCCAGGAAGTATTCTCAGCATACTTGAATTTATTAACATAGGTGTATCTAGAGAGACTGACAGAGGCACAGCTACACAGACAAAGAGGCTTGGCATCCTTAACTGTAAAACATGCACTGAAAGCCAGTTATGAACTTCTAAAATTGCTTCTTGGATCTAATTTAGAGCAGGCTTCCATCACCCAAAATATTTAATAATATTGAAGTCTGAAATTTTTTACTGTGAGGTGACAGACCATTGGCACAGGTTCCCCAAAGAGGTTGCAGAGTTTCCTGTGCTGGAGATGTTCAAAATCCATATGTACATGGTCCTGGGTGACGCTGTAGGTGGCATTGCTTGAGCAAGGTTTGGATCAGATAACCTCCAGAGGTCTCTCTAACCTCAACCATTCTTTGACTCTGTGATACTGTAGAGTATTTTCACTTCCATGCCATGGCAGACTGTTGCTTATGTTGCATCAGCTCAATGGCTTGCAGCACTTTTCTCTGAACTCATCGTAAAGCAGATCCAGATTACAAACAACAGAAGAGTTTTATTTCAGTTGTATTGAAGTGCTGTGTGTAATTCAGATCAATACAGATGTATGAACTAGATCATGGTAATGACTGGGGTTACAAATAACCTTATAATACAAATGAGCAACAAGCTGTGGAGCTGGACAAGGACTCAATAGCAAGGGGTGGAGAGGCAGAAATGCCTTAAAGATCAGTTATTGCCAAACCTTCTGCATCACAAAACAGCAGCCTATTCTGAACTTTTGAGTCCATCTCATTCAAGAGAAACACTAATTTTAAAAATATTCTTTTTACCCTCATCTGGCCCAGTTGCTTTGAAAGAGACTAGGAGCACTTGCACACCCACCTACAACTGCTGAAAGGCACTTCAGGAAGCTGTGTTATCTGAGCAATTATTTATGGCCTCATCTGAAGCACAGTACCTCACTGCAACAGTATTGATATCTGAAATACATGGTGGTAAACTCCCTTCATGAAAACTCCTGCATAGAGTAGGGGGACACATATTGCCAGCCAGTAGGTAATGCTCATCTTTGAAGTTTGGAAGTCTATAAGAGTCTAGAATTTGGCCTCCTCTATGTAGTATAATGACTTCACAGAGCAGGACTCAGTAGTTTTAAAAGGGCAGTAAAAGTGACTATTTTTGTGCAGATACTCAAAATAGGTAGGAAAAGAGAAAGATACTCTAGGTTTTCCTTAGATGAAGACATTTAAATCTGTTATTTTTCATCTTCCAGGAGTGTCTGTGTGGCCTGCATGACTTCTACAATGGGACCTCTGGAGTTGTGGGTTTTGATGCAGAGGGGCAGAATGAGATGTAGTTTAATGGCACACTTGAATGGAAATGAGAAGATATAAATAATCCTCTCATGACAGAAGTTAGGTTTCTGGATGAGTATTTCAGTTTAATGCTTCAATAAAGATGTTTCTTCTTTGTAAAAAAAAAAAAAAAAAAAAAAAAGTTGGTTCTTTTTATTATGCAGGTAGTCCCATGCAATTCGTGTTGTTACTTTAAGTCTAAATTACAGCCATCTACTTTTTTTGTTGTTGTTGTCTGGATATGAATTTTATACTTCCACTTATTTTTCAAAGGTCAAAACTAGAAATGTTAACTGACATTTTCCTCATGACTAAAACCAGGAACTTCCACTGGCAGTCTCCTATCTTACTGTATTTGTGTCTACTCTTTAGCAAGTACACAACCACTTTACAGTGCCTCTATTAATATTTACATTCTGTAGCTAAACTAAAGATTTTCCAAGTGATATCATTTCAGATGACTTACATGTGAGCATAAAAATGTCAGAAGAATTACTATATAATAGTCATGATATACAGTAAGCATAGTATGTAAACTTCAGTAGACTTTATTTCCTTTGTCTTGAAAATGATCTAGTTTAACATTAAAATATATAAACTTAATCTGATACCATATCGTTTTTTACAAACCCAGTTTGCATGTATATTCTGGAGTTTTGAGTATAAGTCAAACCAACAGTTAATCTTATGATCTGCAAATGAAAGATGCGATAGCATTACAACTGTCTAGATAACAACTCAGTTCTAGCTAGAGAATTTGAACAAAGAAAAAAAACAAAAGGGAGAGAGAGACAAATGCCTTTATGTTTTCAGTAATTCTATTATTGATAAATAATCTTTCTTACTGAGCAGGTAATCATTATTTTATAAGCTTCTCGTGCTTCATGTGCAAACTGAAGACAAGAAATAAAGAAAAATTAACAAAACTTCTTTACAGAAGAATACATATAAAAGAACATTTTCTTTTACAAGAAATAAAGCATAAGCTTTCTTATAAGAAATAAAGTATAATGTATTACTAAGTATGTTAATATTATAATGGTAGCTTGAAATAATCCTTTTAAAATAGAATGTGGGTGAAAAATGTGTGGAGAAAAGGAACAGGTCTGAAATTTCCTATTTGTAAGAAAACACTTATGAATGATATTTATGATTTTTTTTCAAGTTGAAATGGTTGTTTGCATGAATTGAAAAAGTGTTATTGAAGTTAGTAGCTCATTTTTATATACTGACTAGGCAAGTTGGTCAATGAGTGCCAAAGAAATAGGCTTTTTTTTTTTTATTGGCACAAATCTATCAACATTTTCATATTGTTCTAATTATGTTTGTATTCTTTATTTCTTGGTTTTATTTCTTTGACATTTTTATCTTCACAAAGTACTCTTTGCTTATGATTCAGTTTTATGAAATAATCTTCAAATGACAGTCATTTTCAATGGACTGAAAATGTATTTGCAAATTCATTGAATTACATTCAATTCACTCACTGGTTCAAGTGTTTTTGAGAAACTAAATAAATCATCCTCCATGTGTGGATTTTTATCCTTTTTGTAGTGATTGCTTCGGCACGTCATTTCACAGAATCTCTCTTAAGCAGTCACACAACTCTGACTTCACACCCTTTCTTCTCATTCAACTCTCAGAATGACAAAGAAGTTTGTCTTTTACCTCTGCTCCTTTCTTCACCAATCTTACACACAGAATCTGGCAAAGTGAATTATTTGCACAAAATGCAAAAGATATCCATATGTATCTTAATACGCACATACACAGCAAGCTTCAGAACTGAACCCAAATATATACATATATATGAATATGAACTCTGTTGAAACGAGTGTTTAATTGGATGCTGAAGATTTCTTTTTTCTCAGCTATGCAAACAGAGCTCTTTCACAACTGGAAAAGGCACAGGAAGTCAGCCAAAACTATGAGAGCCAATTTCAAATTCCAATCCAGTAGTAAATCATATTTTGATCCTCAATATATATGTAAAAAGCACTCTTTAATATAAAGCTTGTTACAGATGTCTAGAACCTGTAGAAAATCTTCCTGAAACAGCAGTATCCTATAAAACATAATGTAACTTTGAAGTTAGTCTCATTTTCAGGAAGCTATTTACTAGAACTCTTCCATCTTAAATTATTATATGACTCGGGAGCCATACACTTCCTTCAAGATCTGTAGGTTGGACCAGTGTTTCTTGTAAAGATGATATTTATTTAAAATTCTGAGTTTTAGGTCTGTTCAAAAATGTCATTATGGGAAAAGTGATTTCTGAAATGCTCCACTATGGGTTTGGTTCTACTTTTTAATTTAGAAACAGAAAACAAATCTAGAAAAAAAAACTGTTTATTAAAAATGCATTTGTTAAAAATTTGTTGCTTTCAAGAAATTCCTTGTAAAACATTGTCCACCCAAATCATTAAAAAATACATATATTTTAGTCTTTCAGTTACCATTTTTCATAAAGAAGCCAGACAATAACATTGGTGATTTTTTTCTTAAAAATACATTTTTGATTAAAAGCATTTTTTCCTTAAAATTATTTTTTGATTATGTTACAGAGTCATTTCTCTTCATTATATATAACTTGCTTGTGAATCAGTATGATAGCTAACTAGTGTACTCATTTTTGGAAACTACAGTATTGGATATTCATCACTTATTTTATAGGAGAGCTGTTTTCCTCTCACTTCAGTGTTCTATGCCAGAATAAGCTCATTATCTTCTGAAGTTGATAAAAATGCAAATAATGCTAATGATACAGCTTTTAATAAAATAATACATATAAGTTTGAAAAGTGAGTCCACATGAGATTCAACACTGCCAAGCGCAAGGTGTTGCACTTGGGTCAGGGCAATCCCAGATATGCATACAGACTGGGAGAAGAACTCATTGTTAGCAGCCCTGAGAACTTGGGGGTTCTGGTGGATGAAAAGCTGGACATGAGCCAGCAGTGTGCTCTTGCAGCCCAAAAGACCAACAATACCCTGGGTTGCACCAAAAAGCAGGGCGAGGGAGGTGCCTGTCCCTCTCTACTTTGTCCTTGTAAAGCCCTGTCTAGAGTACTGTGTCCGGGCCTGGGGCCCTCAGTACAGGAGGGATGCAGAGCTGTTGGAGCAGGTCCAGAGGAGGGCAACAAAGATAATCAGAGGGATGGAGCACCTCTCCTATAAAGAAAGATTGGAGAAGCTGGGTTTGTTCAGCCTGGAAAAGAGAAGGCTCTCAGGAGACCTCACTGTAGCCTTTCCAGTATATGAGGAAAGCTTATGAGTGGGAGGGAAATCAACTTTTTACATGGTCCAATAGTGATAGAACAAGGAGGAATGGTTTTAAACTAAAAGAGGGTAGATTTAGCTTAGATGTTAGGTGGAAATTCTTTACTCAGAGAGTGGTGAGGAACGTGAACAGGCTTCCCAGAGAAGCTATGGATACCCCATCCCTGGAGGTGCTCCAGGCCAGGTTGGATGGGGCCCTGGGCAGTCTGATCTGGTGAGTAGTAACCTTGTCTATGACAGGAGGGTTGGAACTAGATGAACTTGTAATTTAGTTAGGAAACAAGCAATTATTAAAAAAAACTGTAAGGTACAGATGTGGTCCTTTCCTTAATTATTGTGTCTAAGTTTACAGTGAAAGGAAAAAATGTCTCAAAAGTTGGAGTAGTCTGTTATTCCTTGTGGCCTCTTTCAAGAAAGAGCTTCACACAGTATCCCTTCATATATTAAAATGCTAATAATAAAGACCGAAACTTTCAAAACAGCAGTTGATAACTTTGCTGAGTACTGCAGATATGTGTACTTCAAAAGAGAACTAATAAGAGAAAGAACAGTTGTACATTTAAAAAGAACCAATTTCTCAGAAGAGACATTGTCACTCAAATCCAAGCACAAGCAATGTTACTTACCGTTCCCAAGCCAGAAGTCCCGTATCAGGTGGCCTCAATACATGGAAGATGAGCAAAACAGAACTGAAATAGCAACAGGAGCATTCTCATAATACAAAAATAGAGCACAGATAGAGACAGGGAGAAAAATATCTCTTCACAAAGAATGGTAAAGCTGTAGAGGAGAGATCAAGATACCAAGCAACAGCTGGAAATTATGAACTGAAGCAGAAAGGGGAACTAACAGAAATATCTTAATATTAATATTTTCCTATCAACACAGAGGCTGGCCCAGGAAGCTGGAGTTAACACTGCTTTTGTTGGTTTACATTACATGACATTTTCGCATTTCATGCAAGAAAAAACAGAGTTTAAAAGTTGAACTGAACTGGCCATATTATTCATTTAAAATGAACATGGGGCATTTGCTGAAGTAGTGCCAAAGAAAAAGACAAAAACACAAAACCGAGTCAGAACAGTATTCAAAGTAGGACAGCTATGAAAATCAGATTAAACACTGTATGGGGTCATAGAAACAACGTAAGACTTTTGTGTTTAGTTTGTTTCCAAATCTAAGTAGATTTTTTTCAAATAAATTTACTAAGAAACAAGGATTATCGGTATATTATTAAATTCTGGACATATTAAAGAAACCTGGTTCACCTCCTTGATAAAAGATGACTTGGCAGAGGTTGTTTAAACCATTCATAGGACAAAGGGTGCTGCATAGGCTGAGAACAAAAAAGACTTTTACCTGCCATTAACAATGGCAGGTATATGCTGTTATTTGTGTTTGTGAAATTCAAATAAAAGGATGAGGCTGATAACACAGAAGCAGATGCTACTTTGCGGAGCAGGAACAGATTTATCAAGAGTGCTAAGGAAGCAACACTGTTTACCTTCTCCTGCCCAAGCTGCATGTCATGGGATAAAGGCTGACATGCAGCTGCACATTTCCTGAAGCCACATGAGTGCATTACGCATTGTGCCATCAAAAAACAACAAATGCTTTCTGGCAATGGCAAAATGCCTCCTATTTTACATCTACAGAAAAATAGCTATGCATGAGTAGAGACACAAATGATTAAACAGTAATTCTGGTGTCAGACATTAAAGTATTCTCAGGAAGGGAAACCCCAGCAGGCCTTGGGGAATTCCCACTTGCAACAGTCCTAACCACGTTTCCAAGAAACTGCTGTGTTTACTTCTCTTCTTCCAATAAAGAAATATTATCAATACTTTATAGGCCTCATCATTACATTACTGACTTTTTTCTTTCTCATGCATCATGAGGTTCCTGGATTCAATTTCATGATGTTTTCAAAAGACCTTTTGAGTAGGCAAGGAACAGGTACCCTAGGAAGTATGGACACAATCAAAGATTTAGCAAATCTAAGCAAAAGTACAATACTATTTATCTTGTTTTAGTGTTAATACATTTTAATATTAAAAAAAAAAATGCATGAAAGTAGGCATTTATTTGGGAAAGCTTTATTTAATTTAAAGCCAACATGAAGTAATTGCCCAATGATTGCAACATAGGGGTACTGAGGAACTCACAAGAAAAGGAATGGGATAAATAGTATCCCTGCCTATTTTGACAGTGTTGTGTACTCTCCATCTGCATTTGCAACAAATGTATCTCCTAATGCTTTTGGAACAGTGCTTACACATAGCAACCATCAGTAAGCTGAGAACTTTCATTCATGGCGTTTCATGGATGATGACTATACTCTTATGCATTAATAAGTACTGAAGAGAGCACTTTACCTGGGTTGCACAGATTGGTAGTGGCAAAATGCTAAAAGCACACAAAGCAGCCATCCTGAGAAGTCCTGTGTCATTACATTCTCTTCTGTTTATCCAATCACTGAGTAATCTAATAGCTCCTTTTCACTTGGAATGCATTCAAATTCCTTCTTGGTCAGATAGATCTGAGTTGGTATCACTACCCACTCAAAAGAAAACTATGGATATATGCCTTCCTTGCCCTATGGAAAATGTTTCTCCTTGATTGAACTCTTGAAACACAGTGAGACAAGAGATTGACTTTAGGTTTTAGACCTTAGAAAGGTGAGAGGAGTATTACTGTCTCAGATAAAGATTTGTTGTACAAGTGAAACATTTAAGACATTTGAGAAGCAGACCCAAAGAGACTCTCATGGTTAAATCACTCTCTTGGAAAAAGATGCATTCAAATGCTCTCAAGGTGAGGAGAAGGTGAAAAAGAACTAAATATATATAATCAAGATACATAGTGAATGTTCTAACCAGTCTTTTTTGTCTATGCCTTATGCAGAACATATCTGCTCAGTATGCAGTAAATAACTGCCAGGACAGACTGTGCAGAAAAGCTAGAAGAGGTCTTGAGATTATTACTGCCAGTATAAGAGAAACACTGATCTACTCACCACTACCAA
Organism: Pavo muticus; assembly: GCA_016647715.1. Taxonomy (NCBI): domain Eukaryota; kingdom Metazoa; phylum Chordata; class Aves; order Galliformes; family Phasianidae; genus Pavo; species Pavo muticus. The sequence goes on from JACDJE010000141.1 coordinate 18,982, forward strand.
GAATTGATTGGTTCTGGAAATTACACTGCAGAAATAGAAGACTTTCAGCACCTCTAAAAACATTATGGTAACATTAACATATAGGACAATTATGTGCTTGGGATCTAAATCTAAGAGTAGACTGGCAGACATATTAGAAGATTCCCAGTTATTTGTCGCTGTGGCTCTTGGCATACTGAACTGGATTTTACTACATAAATATATAAAAGACCACAATACCTCAGGTGTCACCACTTATCTCATAACTGCTAGGTGACCTTCTGGTACTGATTTAAATGGCCTCAATGCAACATCTGCATTTTCTTTCAGAAACTGAGCACATCCCAGTCAGAATACCAGACACAGTATGAACAGCTTAAATTAAAGAGTTGCTAATGGAAGTTCAAAGGACTTGGGAAGTCAAACACAGCACTTGCTTTATGAAAGCATCAACATCAGTATTAGCCACCTGACAACAGCAAATAAGATCTACTCAGATAAAGGAAAACAACAACGAAACCCATCAACAATCAGAATACACTTCTTTGTCCCCCCCAAAAAATGCATCAAAATATTAGCATCATTTTAGTATCTTAAAACCTCCTGACATCATAAGCACATTTAAAAAACAGTTATATGAGCTGTCTATTGACCATTGTTTCTTTATAACTATTACACAGCCTATAGCTGCACTACAGTTCCTCCTTTTTTGTCTCATTCTACCTTTTTCCAAATGAGAATAATCTCATCTGCAATCTTTCAGCAGCGTTCTGTCACTTTCTACCCAAACCTAAATTTTTCCAAATGCAAACTGATGGCTCTGTGAAAGAAGTTTTGGAAGAAAAAGGAAATTCTAAAGCACACCTGTAGAAAATTGAACAGATTTGCAATCTGGGCAAAGCAGGGAGAATGTTTTTCTTGCATTGAAAATGCACAGATTCCCCGTGCATCTCTGTAATCATAAGTGAAACAGAAGAATACATGAATGTTGAACAGAACATAGGTGAAGCTTAGTAGTTTTGTGCTGAAAAGTGTCTTAAGTGGGAAACTCGTCCATTCTTGATTAGCCTAGTATTTATGTGGGATCTGCCCAAGACAAAATGGGTCTCCAATAACTGATCTATCAACACCTGACAAGTCTTTTTGTTGCAGCATCTCTCTTTGGGTAACTGTCATATGGAGAGGATGGCTACAGACTGACTTCAGAAGTTTCTGGTTACAGAAAAGGAGCTTGCCTAATAGAATAGTTAGAATTTGCACTTAATAACTGCAGCAGCCTCAAGTGTTCAAGACCGTTCAGGTTCAGAGAAGAACCAAGGGTCAGACTCTTCCTCATGCAAACAAATAACTTGATCATGCATATGTAACACAAGCGGAACAAGGAAGGAAGGGAAAGCCTGTGAATTTCTAAAAAATTGCCCTGCAAATTGCTGTGAAAATATAATTTTATTTCATTTCTTTAAAAAAGCCCACAGTTGTACTTTGGGAATAGGAAAATTGATTCTCACTCAGATCTCTTTGGGAGAAAGACTACTGACATTTTCTGACTTTCCCCAGACGCAGATAACAGAGCTGCATCTCCTAGGGATTGCTCCAGTTGCAGTGAGCCTCTTCAGATCTGCTTCACAACCTGTGGGGATAATATTTTCCTAAGTTTGTCAAGCATTCTTCTACATGCTTTCTTGGCCAGTTAGTCAGACCATGTTTGAACTTCCTTTTGCTGACCATATTAGGAAAACACACTCTAATACTATCCAGTGAGAATATCCCTCACTGTAAAAGGACTTAACCCAACTATGGTAAAGCATTACCAAAATATTCTGCGAAGTCACCTACACAACAGTGGAAATATATTCAACCTAGAGAATAAGTGTAGATTCATGTTTCAGTTACTGATCTCATTTTGGTTCCTGTAAGATAAGTTTATCCAGGTATACAAAAATGAGTAGTTGCTTTGCTTTGTTTTGTGCTTTTTTTTTTTTTTTTTTTTTTTTTTTTTTAACAAATAAGAAAATTGGCATTAAAAAAAACAACCATAAAAGTTAGTCTTCTCTTTTGAATTTTGCAACTGTACTGTGTAGGCTATTTCAGGACCTTAATCTAAATTTTCTGATAGTATTTAACCCACAGATAACAAAGAGGTCTTTCATTACTTCCAAATTGTGTCACATATTTCCAGTGAACCAGTCTGGCAGTTTTATTCCATGAGAAGATACAGGAACATCTTAGGAAAGTGCTAACTACCTGGGAACTGATTGAGGCAACTAAGTTCATTTAGGTCCTTCACTTATTAAGGGTATTAATCTCGCAAAGAAGAGAACAAAGAGAATTTTGCTGGCCAAGAAGTCACAGAGCATAGCTCTGGGAAAACACAGAAGGAAAATTGAATACTTATGAGTTTTTATTTTGGGGGAGGATTTCTATTTGCCATGCTACAAGGAAGAAAGAGGTAGAGACATTTAAATGTTTAGCATCAAGCTGGATAAATCCAAAATCCTTGAAATAAATCCCTGACTGTGAAATGAGTTAAAACCTGAGCTATGAGGGAATGTTCTTCTTGTTCTGCCTTTGACTTGCTTGAAATGACTGAAAAAAAATAAAAATAAGCAATTCGATCCAGATGAAAAGAAATAGGATAATAATAGCAGAAGAATGAATACGCAGAAAGCTAAAAGGATCTTAAAAATACATGTATTTGGCATTATTCCTGGAAATTTAGTAAAGTGTTCGCCAAGGGCCAAGCTTAAGCCTGCTTTGCACCTCTTGTGTCAGAGAGCACTTAGGTTGAAAAACTTTCCAATTTGACAGTAGGATAACCATTTCTGAGAGACAGTAGGAAGGACACAAAGGATTAGTAAGTAGGCAACACTTGGATATGAATTGGTTTTAGTAGCTTACATACCTTCTTACTTTAAAATGTTGTTCTCTGTACTGATTCACTAAGGGAGCTTCAGTCAATGGGAAATTTCTGCTTCTGTCTTGTTTTCTGTTACTTGGACTCTGGAAGAAGGGCATCTGATCAGACTTGTACATACTGCACTATGGGAACAGACTCACTCTTCAGTACATGGTGGAGCTGGTACCTCCATCTGTTTTGCCTTAAGAGTGAAGGATGTCAGTGTGCGGCATGAAGATTTGGAACAATTTCTCTCGCGTTCTGAAATGCTCAGGAAGCATTTGGAGCCAAGGCCATCCGACAGATGTCTGTTTCACTCAGGACTAATATCAGTGATCAGTATGATGTAGTATTTGTTTCTGCACCAAGGCTCCACCAACCAGTGGATGTAAGATGCTCTAGCAAGTAGATCATCTCATACATACTTTCCTAGTCAAATAGAACCATGATTGTTATTAACATTAAATATAACACAGAATTTCAAAATCTATCTTGTAAATGTAAACTGGCATTAAACTATAATACTAAATGTCATAAAATGCTATTATTTAAAATTATAGAGGAGAAGAAAAAATAATCTTTGGAAGTTATTTTAGCCTAAGATTTTATCTCCACACAAACATGAAAGAAATTCCCGAAGTACAATGTTTTTTTCCTTTTGATAACTATCAAATACTACATCTTACACAGGAAAACATCCAGTCAAAACAACTTATTCCATAGCTGACTTAAAATATGACTTATTTCTTGGCAGTTTCTTAATGTTCCTCTGAATTAATACATTTCAATAAATGTCTACAGTGGATGGATTTCTAACAACGCTAACTGACTCTGACATTTTGATTGTATTGTCAGCCAATACTTTTTTGTTATTAAAGTGGGATTTTCCCCTGCTACACTGAAGAAGTTTGACACAAAATGCATTGAACTAAACAGATATATGCATTTAAGTATCTGCATAAATGAACAACTTTTCCTCCAGAGTGTTTCATTCACGTGAGTTCATTCTCTATGCTCACAAACAAACTGCAAATATTCTTCTCAGTAATAGAATGTTACCAAATCTATCTATCACCTCATATCTGGTAATGATCATTTAGAATAAACATTTATTTTACTCTGAAGAAATACAGAGGGATAAATCTGTACAAATATAGATACACAAGAAGACATTGGAAACACACACTGTCTAGCAGAGTGAAACTGATTTGGGACTCATAAGATACAGAGTCAAATATAACTTCTGACACTCCTTTACTGTCCTATTTTCCAAAGATAATGTGCCTTTCTTATTTCATTCTCTGTATTTGCAAGACAGAGATAACGGGCTCTATTGTTGGATAGATACATAATAAAAGAGCAAAGCACTTTTTGCCCTGACAAATTTTCACTGTGAGTGGGTTAGGATGAGTGATATAAGGCAAGACAGTATGAGTTTAATTTATCCTGAAAACATCTGAGTTACTTTGTGAAGCTAATCTTAGTTCAATAAAAATACTTATGCAAGTATAGGATAAAAATGCAGTGCAATAGCCAGCAAAATCTATGCACTGGTTGATGTATCTGTACCAAGCTTAGAGATTTTAGATTCTGTTCAGACTTCTGGGCTCTGTGCAAAGTCATGCTGCTCCTGTAAACTCCATTGAACAAGTATCTAAAAGGGTTGTTGCACTGCTAATTTTATGATGAGACCACTGTACCAAGTAAGATGGTAGTGTGAATGTTTCAGTGGTGGTACATACATCTAACCAGATCATCCTATATCAGAGAAACTCTAGGCCTATTTCTACTCCCCTTAAAGTCACATGTAAATCTCCCATTCTTTTCAAGAGAAATAGAACAAGATCCTGTAAAAATAAAACTGAGAAATTACATATTCTATGCCAAAATACGCTACCTTGCAAGGCCCAATTCTTACATTAGCCATCTTGCCAATTTCTACCAAGAAATGGTTTGAGGACAGGGTTGATATTTTATGCTTCATGTGCAAGACAGAAAACTGGGGCAGCAATGAGCCATAGAGCTGAGGGAATAATTCATAGTTAATAATTTATTACAGCTTCCTTTCTTCCTTTTTGAACAGTTGTGAAAGAGCATTTTCCTTTCAACTGTGAAAGGCAGTGGCACACTGGGTCGCTTGAGGTGAGGAAGAGGCCATTAGATACTTTGCACCAATGGAGCCTGCCTTCTTGCTCAAGTCCTTTGCGCACACATCTTTGCTGCATGGTGTACAGCCACTTGGACTTGCTGGTTTGTGACCCAGTGAGGCTGACATGCAGGCTATAAAGCACCTGAAGAACAATAGCTTTCAGTTGCATGAGCATAAGATCTACAGGCCTTGATTTGGGTGTTCATAAGGTAACCGTCATCTGCATGAGTCTCAAACATAGTACAGGATATAGCTCTGAAAAGAAGGCTGGGATTAATTTAAAAATCTATAGTGCATGAATACTATCTATTTATTAACATTTCCCAAACTTTGTAAATAAACTTGGTAGTAGTGTAGTTAATAGGCTATTTATTACAAGTACAGAATAACTAGAGACAGTGAAGATTAATTTGTTTTAGATATTTTATTATTTATTTATAGTAACATAACGAAACAGGTCTTTATCTTCTCTGTGAATACAAGTCTTGCAACAAACAGCGTTGCTTTGTAAATTTGCCATTCTACAAATATTTCTGCCCATGTTTGGCCATATTGTAAGACCATTTTGACTACACATTAAGTTATGAATGCATAACATGTTTGTAGATTGTGTATTTGATACACACTGTGTATTTGATGATGCTGATCATACATGAATATAAGGGGAAAGGAATAGAAGATTAAAGTATTGCAGCTAGCATACAACCAGCAGCCACATTTCTTGTTCTCTGCAGGGCAGAGAAGAACTTAAAACTAATAGCTTATTGTTCATTTTCAGTAACTGCATATTAGAACTCCAACTATGACTTTCACTGGTATAATCCACTATTCAGTAAAAACACATATTTTAAGCAGCCGCTCAGTAAATTAATTTCCTATAATATTCTTGCAAAGTGAGCACAAAATGAGTTAGAATATTGCCATGGAAAATGCAATATTTCATTTAAATAAATGTTTGCAGATTTCACCCTTCATTATCTGCTTAGCTGTACTCATCTGCAAATAGAGAGCTTGTAAGTATTACTTTTTTTGAGCATCAACAGCTGAAATTCAGATAGTTCAGATTTTTAAGGGCTGAAAATCCATAAAAGAATGGGAAGAAACATAAAATCTGGGGCTTTCTGAACTACAAGTTTTCTGACTCTTACATATATACAAATGTAAATGTATCTTTAAGTCACTGATAAGCAGCCCCTAAAATTCTGTGATTCTGTGATATTATATATTTGCCTGTATAGGTACGTTATATATAAAAAAATACACCAACAAAAGCAATAGTAGAATTTCCATTAAAGATCAACAATAACAGATCAATTCTAAACAGTAAGTTTAGAAGTTGTTTTTTTTTTTTTTAAGAGACGTAGTTATGGACAGCTACAGTGAAGACAAAACAGGCTCAAGTCTTTAAATATAGACACAATAAACTCCCTACAGCAACAGTACAAAACCAAGATGAGGTCCAATGTTTGTAGTAATATGTAGATCACTTCAAAAGTACTTCTTCCTATTTATTTCCATGGAAACTAGAAGGAGGAGCACAATAACATCACTTGATAGAGCAAATTCTTAGCTGCAAAACAGTATTTTTTAACATAGTAACCACCACTAGCCAATATGCGTGGATGAGCTGATCGAGACACTCTTAATTTCATGATGTGACAGCTGTGTATGTCTGTCTGGAACGTGGTTTGTCTTACGCTTTGCTATCATCACTGCTGAAATGCACACACACCGCCTCACTGTGCCCACATCCACTGGTTGGTATCCTTAAACATTCAGCAAGCAACGATGAATGTTAGTGGGTGTAGTTTTTTCCACGTGGAGGAATTCCGTGACACACCCTTGCTTCACATGCACTTCCATGTCGGACGCCATTTTGTCAGACTGCCCCTCTGCTGCCATCTGTTGCACGGCAACAACATGTAATGGGGTACTGGGGGGAAGGTTCAACCTCTACTGCCACACCACCAATATCCACCTCTGATGTCATGCGTCAACAGAATAAAATAGGAGGCATTACTTTTGAATCACCCTTTGTAATATGCATACTGTTATTTAGACAGTGAAGCAGAGCAAAGCAACACCAAAAGTTTTAAATGAGATTTTGAAGTTTCATGAAATCACTGAGGTTGTTTCATCCTTAGACTGTATCTGCATGCCAATTTGCATGACAACTCACAAGTCTGAACAGCATGAACAACATCTCTGATTGCTGTTTAATCCTTAGGGCAACTAGTGTGAACACCATTAGGCAACAATTCTCATTACTGACAAAATGGAGTTTGCATACCCAATTAGATAAGCTAAGTGTGATTTTTTCTTTTAGGTTGATAGTCCTTTATCCAAGGGCTTAATTTGAATTATCAGAGGGTAAGTATCTTTGACACAGTGATACATGACAGTTTTTCACACAGTGAGTGCATGGTATTGTTTCCTCCTGATATATGAAGAAAAACAAAATGAGAACGCAACTGTATTTCCTCAGTGGCTGCAGAAACTAAGAGGAAAATGGGGAGATGCACTTCCTCAAGTAATCACATGCAAAACCAGAGAGGCATGGTTTTAATTCAAGTTAGGCAGATTGTGTTCAGGAGAAGCTACAACACACATTCTACATCATCAAAGTTAGGAAAAGAGTAGGCTTCATAAATTGTGTGAAAATGGCAAAATGATTTACACACAATTACTTCTTTTCTTCCTCTGAAAGCTGATAGATATATTTTACAATAAAAAAGGTTCTAGGTGACCTCATTAAACTGGAATTCTGAATTTATTCATGTACCCAATTATATCCTCCTTATACTCATATCCATATTTCCATTGTACTCATATTTAGGCACTTACTACACCAATGAACTTTTCCCATCTCTCCCTTTCCATTCTCCTCTATGGGTTTATTTGCCTTGAATTTCATTTCTCTTTCCTTTTCATCCTCAGAATTCCCTCTCTATTTGCTCCCAGTTATCTCTGAAAAAGTGGTATCGTCAAGACCTTCACTGACAAGATTTCCAGCACCCCCCATCTTAAGCGTTGGGTACAAAGCATATAGACAACAATGACTCTTCTGCCCTTTTTTTCCTCTTTATTTCAGCCTTCATAGGATAATCAAACTACTAACCTCTGTGTTCTTCCTTCCTTAACAGTGATCCCAAGAAGGTGAACTACCTTGTCAGCATCAATTGCAAGCATTTGCCAGATGTATACAGTAGGGATCTCTGGAAAGTCCCTTAGTTGCTCTACAGTTGTTGTAAATGTGGCAAACCACTGGACAGACACAGGATCTGAAATCTGAATTAAAAAAATAAAATAAGTCACAACCACATTGCAATAAATTGGGCCAAAATTGAGGGAACATGCAGAATGTCACCTTTAGAATACATTTTATGTCTTGCTGGAATAAATCATATATATTTTTTATCTCTTAATGTAACAAATTTAGCCTGCCTGTGATCCACAGATACATGAAGTATGTTTATTTTAAATTTTGATGACATTTTTAATTGTCCTAACCACAAACTGTTTCTATTCGACAAATATTTATTTTAAATGAAGCTTAAAATAAAAACCTTCTTTCTGTCACTATTTTTACACAAGTATCATTGTTGGTTTCATTCATGTCAGCACAACTCAGAAATGAGTTTTAGATGAGTTGAGCTTCTTTTGCTGACTAAATTTGCAGCAGCAAAGCATAAAGCTTTTCAGGCTTTTCAATAGCACAGTCTTATTTTTTGTTGTTGAGAGATGGATAGCTTTAAAACAAATAGATACACAGATCTCAATATGCCTCTTTCTTGTAATCTCCATGCAATGCATTTGAGGGATTTCAGTGCATTAGAAAATCAGCAGGCTTCGTAAACATTTTTGTCATTTGGCACCTGAAAAACATGCACAGTACTATATACCTAAATTGTACAGCTGTTACACAAGATTGTCTCTGTAATTAAGACACAAACAATATATACACCTGTACATATGTATACGGCATATATGTGTTTGTATAAGATAGTTATTTTATAGTAGGAATTAAAGCGTTTTCGTGGCATGTAACAGTTCTCTGGGTGAAATTAAACGCACATCACACTTTGTTTTCTCACCTGTGGCATGCTGTCCAGTTTTCAGTTTGGCACTGTCTAGGTATGCAGTCACAGATGGAAAGTCAGTATGCATTACATGCTTTTCACCTGCCATTAAATGCTGAGCTCCCTCCATCGTTTTGTAAACATGATTTGTAATTCATTTAGTTCTCATATAGGATATTCCAACTCAGCAAAATGATTACTATTGACAGTCCTGGATTTAAAAGCAATGAAAAATGAACCTACTCTTAGAAGATTATATATGCTATAATTTGCAGATCTGTAATCTACAATACAGTGTGAGGGATTAAAATTATGTATGAGATTCTGTATTTTGAGTCTCTGATATGACTTTTATGTATTGACTTCTGGAACAAAAACAATTATATGCATGATTTAATACTATCAAAGTCAATTGTAGTTTCTTTTTTCTACACTGTGTTAAATGAACAGAAGTTCCACACAACAGTATACAACTATCTAATATCTATTACATGACATGGAAAGGACAATGACTTAGGGCATACAATATAAATACCTTTGCATCAGACTTCAATCCTGAGGCCATGTTTCACTTTTAAGTCCATGATCTTTTGTATCATAGAATCATAGAATCATAGAATGGCCTGGGTTGAAAGGGACCACCATGATCATCTAGTTTCAACCCCCCTGCTATGTGCAGGGTCGCCAACCACTAGACCAGGCTGCCCGAATTTCCTCTTGCTCTCACAGAACCTCCTTAGATGCAAAACAGCTTTACAATATAACCAAAATCTCCTGACATGTTTCCCTAAATTACTATTTTATGTAAAACTATCACAAGTCTTTAAGAAGAAGGAGGAATACACTGAAAAATACTGTAAGTAAAGGTGAGATGCAATAGCTTGTGTTTCTCTATTGGCAATATAAGGAACTTAGAATTCTATCTTAGGATAAACCCTTAATATTTAGATGGTTAAACTTAGGAAAAACGCATCCCATCCTGCAGTGTGCCTTTAGAAAGCTTCTGCAGCTCTCTTCAGTTCCTATCTGGTGGTGATACTTCAGTGAGTTATACTTCATATTGCTAACAGTATTCATTATAACATTACAGTGTCATCCTGCAGGTGCATGTCATCCCAAGAATTGCTTTTTTGCTTAATTACATCATGGAATTTTTAATATTTGTACATTTGAAATGCCTAAGGTTTCATTGAACAATAATTCTGTAGTGCATGCACAATACACAGTGCTAAATATTATATTAGGATTTCTTATTGCCACTGGTAATCAAAGCCACTCTTTACAATTAATAGCACTAAACTTGCTTTTTCTTTCATACACGTTTGCCTAAGCAATAAAGTAAAGCAAACTTTTCTATTAGATACTAGAACATCATTCACTGGAGGAAGCACCATATGGACAAGTGTGTTTAATTTTTAGAATTTAGGCTCAAATTTTATTCGAGACCTAACATATTTAGTCTACTTTGATCGCTGTGGGATATATAAGTAAGCATATAAAATTACAAATTAATCTTACTTACACAGTAGGAGAAAGATTTTATGTCAAGGAGTAAGAGTTACAGGAACATAATCAGAACACTTAGTAGGTTATTATATCTATTAGTTATGCTGTAAAATATGGAAAGAAAACTAAACAATATAAAAATAGAGGCAATCAGTGTCAAAGACAGATGTAAGCTTTCACATAACTTTTCCAAAACTAACACAGATATGCTGGATGGCTCTTCAAAGTGCAAAACACATGTTCAAGAATGTAATGCAAAGAAAATCAGAAAGAAATAAAAGTAATGTATCTATCTTTACTGTTTTACCATGAAATATGCACTCAGCTACAGAAAAGTTTCTTACATCAAGATTAAAATGGCACAAGCATGTCATTTTCTTACTTTTGTATGGGTGTATGCATGGTGTGTGCATGTACATCTTTTTCCTTATGTCATTTATAATTTTATTAGAGTCATGATATTTATATTGCACCAAAGCAAATTGCAGAATATATCACTTTCAAACATAACATTGGATTTTTTTTATTTCCTAAATGATTGAGTACATTTAACAAAACACTACATTTAGGCTTTCTATATGTGAAGAAACGTAACAGAAGATTTGATACTCAGAGATCCCTTCCAATCCTTATCATTCTGTGATTCAGTGAAAAGCAGACTTCAGACTTCTGAGAAAAAAAACGGTACTGATCTTTGTTATTTTTACTAAAAATAGGTGAAAAATAGATTATTAATAGCAGAAAAAATATTAATTACATAGTAGGAAGATTTCTTCAATGGCATAAGTGATATTAACCATTAGTTCGACTTTTGAAAATACAATTTTTCATTGTAGACCAACAAAAGCAAACATATTAAAATTCTTCTTCCAGCAATACAAGTTTAAATCCAAGTAAATCTGTTTGCTTCGGTGGATTTAGTCAGACTCGCACCAGTGTAAAGAGGAGTAAATGCGGCTTGCAAGAGGAAAATCGATGCTTGATGGAAATTCCTGCCTAATATTGCATGCAGAATATGAATTCTGCTCATTGTGTATTGTTTCATACATGGTAAATTAATTCTAGATGAAACTTTCTGTAATTATATAATGTTTAATTATTTTTCTAGTTATAATTTTGAATAATGTTGAAACATTAGATATTTTAGCCCCTTTTCAGCTCATTATGTATATATTAATTAAAAAGAGAATTATTTTGTCTGGTATTACACTAATTCTATTACCAAAAATTTAACAACTATTATTTATACCGCATATCACAAATCAATACATCATGATGCTGACTAAGAAAATCCATTTACACTTAGGCAGTTGCACTCTGAGCTGTAATTTAACCCACGTGGCAGCAAAAGGAAACATGAATAGGTAATTCAATTTGGATCTTTGCTTGATGGTCCTAAAATTAATAGAAATTACAAACAAGGGCTTTAATTTAATAATTATGACCCACTCCAGCACCTTAGTAAGTAGTAAATAAGAACTTGTGTTCTTGTGTTCTTGTGAGGTGCTTTACATTCTTAGATGCCATTAATTTCATTAAGAGCAGGAAGTAAACGGTAAATAGGAAGTAAATGCTTTTTAGGATGTGAGCATCAGTAGCTCAAAATTAGGCTCTTAATTCCTTGCAGCGAGTTCAAATTGCTAACATATTTAAAGCTGGCTATTTCACTGTCTGGTCTTCAAGTTCTGAACACACTTAAACATTTATGGTATGTCACTGAAAGTATGACATTTGAAAAAGTATGAAAAGTTGCCCTAGGGCCTCAACCACAAAATGATACGGCAGAAAGAAATAGGAAGTACGTAACTGGAGAAATTCCTTGAATATTTTCATAGAATGAAAACAAGTTGAGTATTTGATAGAATAGAAATGAACAGAATAGAAATTTTCAGGGACTGGAAAAATTGTTCTTTTTTTTTTTTTCCTGAACTGCAGCTCTCCCAGCTGCATAAGTTACATGAGTTATATAGGTTATCAGGGATAGCTTTTATCTTGAGAATATTGAGCTATAACCCTAAATAAACTTTATGAATCTTGCTAAAATCTTTTTTTGTATTAAAAGTAACATGCAGTGATAACAAAAATCAACAATATCGTGCAAAGAAAGAATTGTATAGACTTGTATTTGTTGTCAAGATATTAACAAGGTAAGAACATTTAACTGTTCTGAACTGGAAAGTAGGGGACAAATGGCTGCATCCTTTGTTTTTACTAATGTTTAAATATGTTACAGAGTTGTAATTCAAAGGTTCATTTACATGGCAGCAATTAGTGCAGGTCTTGCAGGTTACTCCCAGCTCTAAGAGATGGCTATGTGGCAATGCCACAAAAATTAGCAGGTCCTCTACAAGTTAAGGGGTTTTTTCTGGTTTTTCCTTCCCAGTAACTAATAACTACTTTCCTCTTATAAGTATTATTGTGGTAATGAAAAACCTATATTGTGCTCATTTTGAATGGTAATGTTCTTTTAAAACTCCATTGCATCATACTTGCCCATACACACAGACAGGGCTATTCTGCAATTTTTTTCCTGAGAACTCCACAAGCTAAAACGTGTTCGACACTGACTAGGGTCTAAAAGGGATATGCCACCAAAGAGCCATTGCTTAAGAACAATGGCTGACCTAAAGACACCTCTGGCTAGTAACACCTTGAACAGTTATTTATTTTAGTAGCTATGGAAAAGCTCCCACTTCTTAATTGTAATTCTCTGTTGCAGATCAGGGACATAGCAACCAGGCAAGAGTAACCCTTCTGTTATTCCATGTGTGTCCAGATCTTCCTTTTCTACAGTAAGTTGGCTAGAATCTCTCAGAATTAACATATCAAAATAAGGAGAGAGAGCAATTTGTAGCCTGGTTTTCTAGGTAATTGAGTAAATTTCCAAGTAATTGAGTGAATGCAATCATTTCCCATGTCAGTCTGTCTGTCAATCTTACAGTAATTCTGGAACATCATTTTAGAGGACTAAAGAGCCTGAAGATAAGCAGTTTTTATAATTTTATGAGAACTGGAAAGTGGATGGAGAAAAGACACCCTATTATTAATCCCTGTGAAAGAGGCTAATGAGATCACCCTTTCTTAGACATCAAGAGACAGGAGAGAAACCAGACATCATTAGTTACGCTGCACACAGAAATACTCAATTTTTTCAAAGCCTTCCATGTTATATTATTTTCTGTTCTAATTGCTAGAACTGAAGGATGAATTAGAGGAAGATGGTATGGATTTGGAGGGGTTGATGACCCATCTAGACAAGATTTCCATTCAGTATAAGAGATTAATTTAGACAACCAAACAACTGGTTTGCTGAGGCTGAGGAGAGCAGAGCAGAAGACACAAACCGACTTTGACCCATAGCAGATCTCTCATTGATTCTGGGACCTTGAGCTGTAAAGTTTGCTCGAAGTTTATTATTTTATCAGAGCTGTATTTACAGAATTGCAAAATCACTGACTGGTTTGAATTGAAAGGGATCTTAAAGATCATCTAATTCCAACTCCCCTCACAGTGGAGAGGTTGTCACCCATCAGCTTAGGCTGTCCAGGGCCCAAACCAACTGGGCCTTCAGCACTTCCAGGGATGGGGCATCCACAGCTTCTCTGGGCAGCTATGCCAGCGCCCCACCTCCCTCTCAGTAAAGAATTTCCTCTTAACATCTACTCTAAATCTCCCCTCTTTTAGTTTAAAGTCATATCTCCTTGTCCCATTGCTATACATTTTGTTAAAGAGTCGCTCCTCATCTTCTTCATAGGCACCATTTAAGTACCGGAAGGCTGCTATAAGATCTCCCTAGAGAGAGTCCCTATTGCCTGGTGTATTACCCTTCTGCTTTCTACTGCTTTAATGTGAATCAGATTTCACAGATTATTAATTTTTTTTAATTCAGTTGGTATATGTCAAATATCTAGACTTTAAACAGTCTTCAGGCTCTTTTATGTTATATCATATAGCAGTCTTTTTTTTTTCTCGTGATACACCACTATAAGGAAGCTAAAGATCTGACATCGTGATGATTTTGTTCTTTATTATCATGCTTTAAGTAAGTTGTAATTCAAGTTAAATATTTTCTTACTATTTGATCTATGAACAGTGATACCACAATAAAGCAATGTTTTTAGTTGCTAAACAAAATCACATCTCCTTATAAAGCAAGTATGATTCCACTGAAACTTATTTCTATTAGCTTGGAAGGCAATAATTTTGTGCAAGCCTTCAGTTGTTTTGACAGCATAATTTACGACTGAATAATCTGAGCTGAAAATTGTCCCCCAGGTGAAATACTGTTCATCTAGGAATAAAATATTTGTGATGAAGATAAATACTGAGTAAGTTTAGTGTATCTCTGTGACTTTCTTTCTTTT